>LGTU01001106.1:0-24524 GCA_001314425.1 Phytophthora pluvialis | reverse complement strand
AAGAGACTAAGTAAATCGGCAAATGAACCGCTTTCACGCTGGGAAAGCTGCTCTTTCCCGAGAGATTGACGATGTGCACGCTCCCCCGAAAAAGACTTGTCTCCTCAGAGAACAGCCATTAGTTCCTTGGGTTGCCAGGTTGAAAGTTGGTCCCAGTAAATTATCCGTCTTTGACCAGAAAATCGCGAACTTAGAAAGCGTTCTAGTACTGGTACTGTAGTCAGGCACGACAGATTCCTGAGCCCACTGCAGTGTGTGGATGCAAGTGAGAGAGATGGCGAGGATGTGAGGACGCCTCTACGCGGCCGGGAACACACGAGAGAGATCAGCACAGCTGCGTCGTGGCTCAGCGTGTTTGGGAGGCTCTGGAACGGCGGGCGGCATGTGTTTGGTGCCTGCTGGAGGTGAATGGGAACGCCTGAAGCGATGTCTTGGCTCACTTGACGTGGCCACCGCATGGCCCGACAACTTATCGACACGTGCTGGTGAAGTCTCGACCACGCCGGCGCGTTGCGCACTACTCATATGCTCCAGTAATGGCTGCGGACCAGAGCTCCCAACTTCGACATGCTTCCGTTCGAGCGGATGCTAGTCTCATCGTGAACTTTGTGGTCTCCACGCGCTCCGAAGTCCATAGAGACCAAGGCAAAGGCGCGGCACCATGGCAACGTATGCCGTGACGCCGGCCACCACCGCGACGCAGGGTTTCGGCGCGCCAGCCGATCTCGCGCGCACCCCAAATCGTCGGATCGAACGTACACTTGTCCGCGCTTGGTTCAAAGACAAAGCCGGCTCCGCAGATTGTCCGCCTCGGGCGCGAGCGGACGCAAACAAAATTCCTGAACCAAGCGAGGCGAGCTCACCACTCCACCATTTGCCACATCCAGCAGCGCACTTCAGAAAGCCCCGCTCGGGTCAATCATGCCGACCTCAAGTACCCGCCGCAACGCCAACCGCGCCCGGTGCCGCATGCCCGAGTGCGGCAAGTTCGCGCAGACCCGCGGACTGTGCAAAGCCCACGGCGGCGGCTCGCGCTGCCGCGACCCGAGCTGCCAGAAGTTGGCTCAGAGCTGAGGTCTGTGCATCGCGCACGGCGGCGGCCGTCGATGCGCCTTCGACGGCTGCTCCAAGCTCGCCCAGTCCAAGGGCTTCTGCATCTCGCACGGCGGCGGCCGCCGTTGCCACGTCTCGGACTGCGATAAGTTTGCGCAGGTGCGCGGCCACTGCAAGTCGCACTCGAAGCTCATCTCTACCCGCTCAGGCTCCTGGTCTCCGGTTTCCGTCTCGGGGTCGACGGCCCCCAGTTCGGACCGCTTCAGCCCCGAGTCGTCCATTTCGCCGAACAAGTCCAAGCTCTCCATCGACTTCCTCGTGAACCCATGCGGCATGTCCTCCAACCGCAAGGAGGACGTGCTACCGGGCCTGCACATGGCCGACACCACGCTGCCCCACCAGCGTTCGCTGCTCTCCTATCTCGATCCGATGACTACGCTCGCCACGACCGCTGCGGCGATGCAGGCTCGCCCTTCACTCGCGATGCCTACGCACTACCCGCCGCTCGTGCTGTACCGGTGAATTTCATGCCCCCCCCCCCACCGAACAACAATGTACAGTATTGTAGCTTTAGTACAAGTCGATAGCATATTTATCCGTAAAACGTTTTCAATGCATTGCAATGCCTTTGAATTGATGAACTGTGCTCGTTATGGAGATGCACAATGTTGTCCTGTCCAAAGGCGTCTCCTCCTCTTCGGCCAGCGATCGATAGCCTGAGGAAGGCCAGGAAAGCCACTCAGCTTCCGTGTGGCAGATGCCGATTGGATGCGCGTGGCCCAGCGCTCGCACACCCGCACACCTGTGCACCGACTCGGTGCCACCGAGGCGCTGTTTTCCGTGCCTTACGTTAGCGCAGATCCTGAAGTTGATCCCGGGCGGGTTCATGCGATGACACACGCTTCCCGTCGTTATGCACTGCTCTGGAGTCCAGACTGGACCCCAAGAGGAAAGCGCTCTCTGCACCGAAATCGTCTCGCTCACGAAGAGCGACCGCGGTCGCGTGCCAGTCTCTACGAGGCGACTCCAAGACCAGCGTGGTCACTATCCATACCGTACGCCAAATTCATGGCGGTGCGCTGCGCCACTGTCCGACAGTCATGAGGAGACTTTTGTTGGAGACCAAGGCTCGCCACGCATTAGGCGGTTCTTCCTTATCGTCCACCTTGGCGCCTATCCACCTACACGGCGCACGTGACGGGCGTTGTTGAAGAACGACAGCATGAGCAAGTCACGCTCGCTTCGTAGCTCCTCGATCAGACGGCAGGCGCCTCGTTCGCGTACGGTAAGACTCGGCTCGGTTATGCCATACCTCACCTTATGGTGAGGCGACCTGTACAGATGGAGACTTGTATGGACGTGTCACAATGGCCTCGTGACAAGGATGTTAGAACGGCGGCACTGGACGGCGAACATCCGGCAGATGACCGAGCTGCGGCTTCAATTGGCCGGGTTCTTCGAGTACAGATACCCCTCGCCAATTTAATGCCAGCCGTGGACAAGTTTGACATGAAGTATAGCAACTTATTAGATTTATAGGGATGTATCTCAAATTTTGGGCGTAATGTCTACCAAAATAAAGATGAATGGTCTCTATAAATGGACACACACTCTAAATATGAGTCTTTACGGGNGGGACTTTTAGTCCTGAAAACGACCAAAAAGGGTTGATTCGGCCATAATTTCGAGTTAAGTTTGAGAAAAGGTGACCTATTAGTTATCCTCCATAGTAAAGTCTATCTACCAAGTCGGTGGACCTGCTCATATATTAGATATGAGAACATATTAAGTATATCAGCTACTAAATTGGCGAGGGGTATCTGTACATGTACCATAAGCACAATTTTCGTCTAGAAGTGAAAGGGTTAATGTGGAGTGCTATAATAGGCTATCATAGCAAACTTTTGCGTTGTTGCCCATAAAGCTTTAAGAACTTTAGTGTACTGCGAGACTTTAGTTTTGGCACATATCACCGTTTTTCATTTTCATTGACACTGGAAAGCTCGATGCTACCACGACTATGCGTTCTTCTCGGCCTGCAGTACCTACAGCTATCCCATTCATGCGCGCACGAGACGGTTGACCGAATGCATGGTGCCATAGAGCTCGTCACTAAACTTTGCTCGCCGTCGGCTACTACAAAGCGCTGTACACTTTCGAACAGCGTGTGCAATTTGGCCGTTACAAAATATTGAGCTTCGGATCGGGCGCGACAAACTCTACCCATCGCAAAAGCGCGAGTTCACGAATGACGAAGCTCCATTTGTCCTGCCTGGTCCCGAGTGAGGGTTTTTGTCTGGGCTTTGCTTTCTCGGAGCTGGTGAAGCCTGCAGTGCAGCGTGATCGGACGTTCTGTCAGCCAGTCGCTGAGCCATCGAGACTTGAACCGGCAGACACTCAAACATTCTTCGTTAGCTGCTGGAGCTGGTCGATTGCAGCGGCCGATCAACTCGCCGTCTCTTTTTCCCAACGGCACCGTATTGATGTATTGATGGTAGTCAGCGCAAGGTGATCGCCTCACCAAAAGCGCAGTCCCTGGAAATTCCTCGGATCCAGTCGATGTGAATTGAAAACCGGATCCTCGCAGAAAAGCAGGGAGGGTTTCGAAAACATCCTCCCTGGAGTCAACACCTCGTTAGCTCGGAGTGTGTACTTTTCGCCAGGTCCAATTCCAACTTCTCGAAGCAGCGCACAGATGGCAGGGACTTCAGATCCTGAGAGTGAGTTTTGCGAGGCGGCCCGCTGCCAAATGCGCCACTTCAATCGTCCGGTGGAGCCAGAAAGTGACGCGGCGCGGCGGAGAAGTCGCTGTACACCGACGATGAGGACCCGCAGGCTGCGGTCATGCTGCCACGCGCTGTATATTCGGTGTACCGTTGAAGCTGCGCCCGTCCAATTCGGGGCGTCTGAGGAATCCTCAGTGAGGATGAGGATCCGCGGCATTTTAGTCAAATCACGCTGCAACATCCGGTTCATCCGGCTTGGTAGCCGGACTCTGGTCTCATTTTCGTCACCGCTGTCGCATTCCTCGGAGACCGGCCATGGACCTGGCGTGCTGGCATGGGCAAGCAGGAAACGAGCCGCGCTTCACGGGGCGCTCCACAAAGCTTGCCTGCCTCGCGTCCATCATCGGCCAAAACGAGGCAGCACCCGGTTGCGACTACACACGCCCCACCACAAACTTATCTCGGTGAGGTTTGTGGCCATCTGAAAAGGGACCACCACCTCTACGAGCGTCGCAATGCAGCGCAGCTGGCCAACACCGTGGATAGTCTGGTACAGTAGACGCTTACGTCTATATTGCAACGAGGAAGTAATACAGTAACCGTACGCCAGTGGCTTCTTCTATCGGTTCAAACCTAAACTTTTGGCAATCCTGTTTCAGAAAAATGCTGTCAAGGTTAACTCAACATGGCTGGTGTCATGTAATGTATGGATAGCCCGCCAGCCATTACAGCACGCTCGCATCCTGCGAGTCACATGGCACACACGGTGGATGCGAGATGAAGCGGAAAGGTTGGCGAGTCAAAACCATCGCGCCCCGCGTTCCCAGCCGGTGCTTGTCTGTGGCTTTGTGCACAAACTGTCGTGCACTTGGGCGTTGGTTCGTCTCGCGCCCGCTTATTGGCAACAAGTTGTTGCTCAGCGAGTGCGAACCGCAGTCGTGCGATCTGCCCCTCACGAGTGCCGCAAAAACCAAGTCGGCCGGGCTGCCGTCCGTTCCGCGCGGCCAGGTGTCCCAAGGTCTTGGCGGCGTGCACGTCTCGAGCAGATGAACCAAGCAAGCCTTAGATTTTATGAGCTGCGAAGACAGGAGGCGGATAAGGTACAGTACAACGGAGATCAGATCCCAGCATCTTTGAGGCGGGGCAAGCAAACATGCGACGATTACAGCCATGCGGGAAACCTGCGGCGTGCCAGCATTGAGCTGCTGGCCAGCTGATCCATGCAGCAGCTCGGCCCACGAAGCACCCCCCTGAAGAGGGAGCTGCAGAACTGCACCGAGTGCTTTGTCTGTATTGAGGTCGCCTGCAGTTGGGTGTCATAACGCTGTCCCTGATTGCAAGATTTGGTGGAGCAATTGGGACGCGTAGATGTCGATGCTCGTGGCGTGGAGCGATCGAGGCTCGCCTTTGTTTCTGCCTCGTCGCGGTTTGTAGCCACCTTCCCCATCCGATTTCGTGCCGTGAGGTCGGAATATCTTGTTTCTGCTCGAGTGCGAACCCGGAGCAAGCCGGCGAAGCCCCGTCACGTTGCCGGAGCACTGCTCTACTCTGTCTAAAGTGAAGACTCTTCACTGCGCTCTTGGTGAGACCACCGCAAGAGCGAGAAAGCGAACTCAGACGCGAATAAAAGAACCGATCGCTCTGGCTAGGAGAGGATACTTGGGTGGTCGTCGCGACGGCGGAGAATACCGAACATCGCGACCATCATAGTCACTATGACACAGTTTGCGAGCAAGCAAGTGGAGGGCCTCCACTGGAGGCGCCAAGGGAAGACGCAAGGCTTTCATGCAGAAAGTCTCGGCCCCAGCACATCTCAAAGAAAGCGAAGCATGTACACGCGCGTCGAAAAAAAACAACGGAATCCTTGCACTTTTGTAGTCGTCGAGATCGTGGCCATCGACACCGAGGTGTCTCAAAGGCACCAAGCAGAAAGGAAGGTCAGTCTTCGACTATTGGTACAGCACAGCGGGTTTTGGAGCACTGGGTTGTTTGGATTGTTGAAACCAATACTGTACATCTTCTGTAGATTCATTGTCCATTGACGTCACGAGCGCTCGTTAACTCACGGACCCCCGGACATTCGACGCGGCGCCACCCGCTTACTCGCTCGCGCGTTGCGAAGCGAGTCAACAGCATTTCGAAGCGTTTGTCTCTCCACATACATGTACATGGATGCTGGCGAGCCTCCTTTGCCACAAACAGAAAAGCATCGCGCGCGTACATTTTTACTTTGGCACCGTTGGCCCGTCAACTCGTATCTTTTTCCCCAGTTCGCGTAGATTCCGCTGTGCAAGCTGTCGTGCTCATGAGGCCCGTCTTGCAGGTGAGTAAACGCTCGATCCATGGCAGCTGGGAGCGGTCGAATGAGTTCGAGAGACCATACTCCCCTCGTAAGTAAGAACGCCACATGTAACTCGTCCGTTTGTCACCTCTGGGCTAGTTCTGTTCGATCCAGCTGCCACACTGAGTATGGCTGGGAGGGGTTCAAAGGCTGAGCTCGCTCGCCTATCCGGCAAACGATCCCCGCAACTTCTGTCTCTCTCGCGACCGGCATGAAGACCCATCAGGTATCCGACCTGTACCTCTCGAGCAGAGCAGAGCACCGCGTGGTACGGACAGTCCGATCGTAGGGCAAGCAGCAGTCGCATGGTGGCAACCGTGCTGGTCCCGTTTTGCTTGTTTGCCATCTCGTTATAGTGGGCTCACTTTACATTTCACCGCCAACCGCGAACATCGGCACTCGAACACTTCACTGCTAGCGCAGCAGTGTCTTTGTGTTTGAAAGCACATCTTTTCCATCCCCCCACTCATTTGGTGATCATGCCGACGTCAAGTACCCGTCGCAACGCCAACCGTGCTCGGTGCCAGTTCGCTGGTTGTGACAAGTTCGCCCAGACCCGGGGTCTGTGCAAGGCTCACGGCGGCGGCTCTCGCTGCCGTGACCCGCAGTGCAACAAACTCGCCCAGAGTCGCGGCTTGTGCATTGCGCACGGTGGAGGCCGTCGCTGCCAGTTCGACGGCTGCAAGAAGCTGGCCCAGTCCAAGGGTTACTGCATCTCACACGGCGGTGGCCGCCGTTGCACCATCCCCAACTGCGAGAAGTTCTCGCAGGTCAAGGGCCGCTGCAAGTCTCACTCCAAGCTCCTCATGACCGGCTCGTACTCGCCGTCTCACGGCGTCGTGACCCCGCCCAGCTCGACCGGCAGGTCCATTATCTCCCCCACCAGCACCAAGCTCTCGATCGACTTCCTCGTGAACCCGCTCTCGCGCAGCTCGTCCATCGGCGACAAGGTGCCGAGCCAGCAGCAGATGCAAGTGCCTGCGCTGCGCCCCATCACTCAGCTCGCCAACCCGTTTACCTCGGCCGGCGTGGGCTGCCATGTCCGATACGACACACAAGTGCTGGGCAACCAGCGATCACTGCTGTCGTTCCTCGAGCCCCACGGAGCTGTCCCGTCGTACCCGGTACCGCAGCCTCAGCACGCTGTGCCGGGCCACTACCAGGCACCAATTCTGCCGTCGCTTACGATGTACCGCTAAACCGCAGGCGTTCTGAGTGTTCTAGTGCTGTCTTGTGAGTAGTTGAAGGGTATGCATGTTGATAGAGAATGCGTAGGGCGCAACGCCGCAGTAGAGTTAGCGCCTCATATTTAACCCTTAAAGTGTACACTACTTTCTCCTCCTACAATCTCCATGCATTCTTTTTCCAATCTACAGATCAACCAAGCAGAAGTTCGCACGCAGCAAAGAGTGCTCTGGAGATGAAATCCGCCAGTTTAGCCAGTTTCTTGAAAGAGGCTTCGACATCCTCTTGAAGCTCAATTGAATGCCATCAACATCTTTGGTATTCGAGCAACAGAGCCGGAAGTAGCAGCACGAGGCATGCACTCGTAAGCTTCGATGGAGTACAACATACTGGTAGTACAGTGCTGCAAAGCTTCTCAGCGACGGCTGGTCGCTTGCAAAAACGGGAAGTCTCATCCGGATGTCCTTCTAAAGGCGAAGGACTCATTCGCCAGTGTTCACGTACCGGTACACTAGCATGTTGCTCTGGCATTCGACCATTCGAGACAGCGTTTCCCATCTCAACATGGTGCCTGAACTTCGCATCAGCTCAACTCTGTCTCTGGGCGGCGCTGGAAGTTCCAACCTGGAACCCGCTCGACAGCGTTGTCACCTGCGCTTCAGAGGATGAAAACCGTATTGAACAGCACCATCGACTAAAAAGCGCCATTCCCCCAGGCACCTCAATGCAGGGTAAGTGCTGATTAGCGACAACTTTCACGTATATTCGACGTAACCAAAGAGCACTTGGACGCGTCTCGAAGGAGTTCGCTTGCTGTTACAGGTACTAAGTATTGATGTTGGTCAGACCGGCCTGGTGATTGTTGGTCATTAGCACATTGTGGCTTCGTCTGCTTCAGAAATTACGCTCGCCAGCGTAATCTCCCCGTCGACAAGAGATTGCTTGAGACACTGGTAGTGGCGTCGTAAGGCAGCTTCACGGTACAGGCACAACTCCCAAAAATGATTCTCTAGCATCTAATATGGCGTGATAACTGATCAAAATATCGTGTTTTGGCATCTCCCGATATTTCAAACAGGAAAGGTCCCATACAACGTGATTTCTCTATAATATATGATATTTGATTAAGTCTTTCGTATATTACATGTATTAGCCCTTTCGTGCTCAACAGGGGCATTCTGCTCCCTTTCATACTGTTTTCAAAACCTGTGAGTAAACCCATCATGAAAAGGGGCAAATTGCCACCCTTGACGAAACTTCAACTAGCTGGTATACCTTGTTTCATAACTACCAATCAAAATCCATCACTTCGCCTCGTTTTTAGATTTGGGATCTAGTCTGCACGCTGTGACAAATGAGTGGATGCGATTGATTGACATAACCAAACCAAGATACTTTGGGACCTCATTACCATACAAAAAGCATCGCACTTGCGCACTCTGAAAAAGCCATCATGGTGCACACGGTTTTCAGTTTTGACGACGACAAGACACTCGTGCAGCTAGCGCGGGCATATGAAGACACCGGCACAAGGGTCGTCTGGAGCGATATCGCGCACAAATGCGCCACACGGGCCACTCGCTCCAATCCCTCCAGCAACGCTTACGATCACTAAGGCTCACGCATGGGGCTCGTCTCGCTGACTTTCCTGCAAGTTTCTTTACCCCGATTGCAAGACCGCGAGGGCGCTCGCCGGCCGTCACGCGGCAGCTCCGAACGCTTGCAGCCGCGCCACGCATGATAAGTGTACCTGCGCCACGCTTGCCAAGACCTGCGCCCCACACGACGCCTGCTACGAGATCTTTGGCGACGCCGCAGATCCCGCCATCTGCCCCTAACACCGCTTCAACTGCTGTTCGGATAGTGCCGACCAATGCCGTTTCGGTGGCACCGCAGTCGACTTCCTCGCTGGTGTCCATGCCATCGTCTCGCGCAGTGCCGTCCCCGTCGGTGACGACGGCAAGTTCTGCAACACCGGTTATGTTGGCATCCCCCCGATCCAATCGAATATAGAGGTCGCACAATCCCCGCCAAGCATTGCACGACTGCCCGTGGTAAGCCTGGAGAGTCTGCTTTCTCCATCAAGGTCCGAGACCGTACAGTCCCCGCCCAGCACTGATACACCACTTACTCCGCCATGCACCGCATCCGTGCAGTCCCCTCCCAGCATGCAGACGCCACCGAGTTCACAGCAAAAAACGGAACCGCAGATACCACCGCTATCGCCTCCAACCACTGAATGAGTTGTATACGACATGTTTTCTGATGTTCCGCTGGAACTAGTTCTGAATTACGGTGGACACTCAATTCACAAGAATGTCGGTGAAGTGATGCCTGCGAGTAACACTGTGTTGTTGAAAGAATTGGGCGACATCGACGGACGCGATATTTTTATGGACATTGGCTCTGGGCTTGGGAATGTCGTCGCACATGTGGTCTAGCGACAGACGTCTACCGCGTCATTGGTATTGAATGCCAACAGCAAGTACAGCGTGCTGGTCTCGATGCTATCAATCGCAGTCCGTATGCGTGGGTGTTTCGTGACAGGGCACCGTTCATATGCAAAGCCATCGAGAATATTCGTCTGGCGACCGCTTCACCGTTTGCGGAGGTGACGATTGTCTATTGGAACAATGTGCTGTTTGAGCCTCATGTTGTGGAACACGTGAAGGAGCAGTTGTGCACGATGGCAGACATTCACTTTCTCATTAGCTGTCTGAATTTTTTTGCCCACGTCACCGGTCACCCTGTTTCAATCCTTTTTGCCTTGCGTTCACGCTACTGAAAGTAGTCGATGTCCCTTGCAGCTGGAAGGCCGAGCTCCAGTTTTTCTTCATTTACAAGTCGACGCACAACGACTGATAGTCTCACACTAAAATCAAGATGATAACTATTTTTGAAGTTCTTGAGTAGTTGAAGTTGTCTGTTTGCATAGTTAACTCAAGATAAATGCATCATCTTTAGTGAACTCAACATACATGCGCGTAACTTTAGCATAGCAAAACCATGATAGATGCACTGCGTATTAACATAGTAACATCAAAATAAATGAATGCAGCTTTACAATAGTAACATCAGGTAAGGCGCCCTCTAGACAACTAGTGAGCGGACGACAGAACTTCTGTCCGTAGCACCACTCTGCTTCAGCCTGTACAACTCGGAGCTTGTGCGTACCTTTCCTTTGCTGGAGAAAAGCTTGCGAGGAAGATAGTATCGGTGATACTTGTCCCAACATGTCCACGCAACATGTGGACACATAAATCTCTTCGTGGCAGCCGTATGAACCACTTGGCACAGACTTATTCCATGCAAGACGCAGTGATCCGTAACTTCAGTCGCGTATCGGTCTTCCCATCTGCAGACTACACACTGGCGTCTCTTACGGCTCATCTCTTTGAAAAGCTGTTTCGACGACACCGCTGAGCATCGTTTCTGCGGGCTTCCATGAACACCATCTACGCTATCGCTTCCTGCAGATCACACAGCACTCACGGGTGGTAGCGGAGTTGGGGCGTGAGTCGAGCTCGACTCGGCAAAAAAGCATGATCCGTTCGCTAGGTACTTCTTTCCACTTTCCTGAGAAGAGTTCTGAAATCAGCTGAACCATGAAGTCGCGGTGGGGATCGCGGTTTCCACTTAGGTTGAGAGCGAGCTTGCGCGTCAGAAACGCATTTGCTCGAGCAACATCAACTAGCGCCAACCCCAGCTTCTTGTACCATTTCTTGAATGAGTGACCATCCGCCACTGAGAACCGGCCTCGCATTTGGTCAAGGCGATCGACACCCTGCATGTACGTATTGTACTCCTTCACACAGGTTGGCGCGCTGAAGGTGCGTTTCTCCGCTTGCACCTGACGCTCTACTGTTGTTAGTGTCGACGCATCGGCATTTGAGACCACGCTAACGATGGCACTGTCAAACCAGGAGGCAGCCACAATGTTGTGTACGCTGGATACGCCTTGCCGCGATGTTTCCCGTGAGCATTCCTTCTTCTCGATGAGTACATGGCGCGGAAAGTGTGCGCTTGACTTCCTAACTGTCCCGCTAGAATACAGTCCTTTCACCCGTAACGCCTCCAAAAGCTGGACCGAGGTGTAGTAGTTGTCGGAGTTTACCACACGACGCGTACCATACACAGGACGAACCACTTCTAAAACGCACTGCCGAATTACTGAAGACAACGCGATCTCCTCCCTCAGCGCGTGCGCCACCTCCGGTGTCGTAACACCATCAAGTCGATCATTGATGGTACTTTGGCAATGCAGTCGAAAAATGAGAGATATCCATGACGTAGCGCAACAGAGCATGTAGATCCGAAAATGATACTTGCCCACAGGTTTCATCGGGTTGTAGACAATGAGCGGTTTGCCAAACTTTGAGCGACTAGCAACACTCGCGTCATCTAAAGCCACGTTCCTTCCAACTTCAACGTACTTTGATCCAGTCGTCTTCAGCAAATTCAGCAGTGGTTGAATGCGAGCAGCCTGGTCCTGATTGTCTAGATTGAGAGGGACGCACTGAAAGGTAAACGCCTGCCGCAGATGTTTGAATCGGCGTAATGCCAAGACGTTGTCAAGACCAACAGAGCTCCCGCCAAATATTGAATCTTCAACCTGCGCCCCCCAGTAGTTACTGTACTCGCCTTTTTTGACAAGTGTCATGTAGAATAAAATACCCAAGAAAGTCATGATCTCTTGCAGTGTGAACGGCGCCCCTATCACCATGCTTTTCACGCGAGCATTCGTGTTCATCTCTCCAACGACTTGCTGCCAGAACGAGACAGGAATGTACGCGAAGAAACTTGAAGACGCAGAGTGCTCGAAGATATGGCGAAATTCGGGCCGAATGCGAGTTGTAGTTGACATATCCCCGTGGTGGTACAGGTCGTTTGGCTCCGTCATATGTCTGGCGGGGTCAAAGCGGAAGTTTTTGATTGCTTCGACTTCAGAAACTGTACTTGGCAGCAGTGTCGGCGGCTCGTAGGGCTCCATGCAAATCTCTAGTCCGTCAGGTGAACAATCAGTGTCAACAGTTTCCCCAGGATCCACAGCACAAAGGCGACTCCAGCCAGGTCCTGTTGTTTGTCCGTGCAGCGAGCTGTAGTTGGTGTTTCCGCGTTGGATCATGCTCAGAGTCAGGCTTTCAACGTGTGACTGGAACTGAGAGTCTAGCCACCTCACTTGGTACAGCCCCTTCACAATGCGACACACTCTGCCAATTACGTACGCGTTTCCAACGCCTACATACTTCTTGGAAGATACCCAGCCTTCCTTTGCCGGCGAGAATGCCACCAACGTGTTCACATACAAGGCAGATATTGATGGCGATTGCCCTGACGAAGTGCGCCGAGACCCGGCTGCAAGCGGCTGTGGTGGTGTGGCAACTACTTGCCTGTCGTCTGCTGAAACATTCTGCGCAGGCGCAGGAGTGCTCGATACGTCCACTGTCGAGTCACTTGCTGGCGCTTCTACGGCGTTTGCTATGCCCGGACTAGCCGTCTGGTCTTCGGATCCCGTTCCCAGGACGGATAGGTCGCTTGAAGAAACAAAAATAGCATCGGAGCTGCTGGGTAGAGATGCAGAAGTTGCCTCATGATTCCTAGCAACATCTAGACTTCGTCGGGGCTTGTTCTTGCTTCCCTTCGGCCGGCCGCGTTTGGGTTTGGGCTCTTCGCCTGTTGTTGTGTCGTTCTTGGACTTGTTCTTAGACCCCTGTGACCTGCCGCGCTTCCGCGAACGGGGATGCGTCTGACGTAGCTGAAGTAGTTGCAGCCATTAGTGCAGTCACAGACCTTGTCGGGATTGTACTGAATTCTGCTGTGGTACCAACAACCTGGTTGGCAGTGGCTGTCACATAGTCGCCGGCCTCCAGCCCCGAAGCGGCCACCTGGTTGGCTTCAGCACCCTGCATTGGGGTCACCCGCTGTAGCGGGTACGGCGATAGTCTCCTGTACGATGGATGCCTCGAGGGGGGACTTCCTGGTTGCGACTTCGTGGTTGCTTGAGACTACGTTCACGGCTGCACCCTCTGTCGTAGTGTTGACCTTGTGAGCGATAACAGATTGTCGATTGGCAACCGATTGCAGCCTGCCTGCACGCTCCTGGCTATGTGAATTGTCGTAGCTGGTGATAGCATCCCCACCTGCCACGGCAGTCTCTCCTTCAACGAACGCCTCTGAGGCGGGACGATTTCGCGAAAGCCGGCTCTCGTGAAGAGCTCCCTGCTCGCGGTCATCACAGCCCGTGGTGCTCTTCGGGGTCGTTGTCATCTTGCTCGAAGTCGAAGTCTTGCTGACGCACGCAATTCTGTTCTGTGAAGAGAGGCAGCGGCCGATGAAATCCTATGCGTTGTTACAGGCAGAGCCTCCATCTGATGCTGGCTGATGTCAGTTCTAATTTGAACGTCTTTCACGAGATATATGTTGTCAAAGTTATGAATAACCATAATGAAATCTAGATAGATGCGCATGTTATTTGTATTCATGAAGTAGCATACATTCACACATGGATTTCAATACAAACATCAAGATTAATGCACACATCGGAATGTGCTCACCTTTGGAAACCACTTCCAGACTGTGGACGCAAGCGACTTGGATTATCATGTAGGCAAACGACAAGCCCACACACAGCTCCAGTCATCGGCACCAAGATATTGAGTTGTAGCTGCATGGTAACCTCTTTGCCTGAGCCTTTTCACGGTTAGCGGCTACGTCCACCACGATCTGATCGCCATGACCATAAGTGGGATTCGGTGATACCGTTTATAACCCTCGCACTAGATTATTGTCCAATCACAGTGTGGTAAATCTTGGGCTGTCGCTTTTGGCGAGGTCTTTATTTCTTTTAGCCAATAAGAAAAAGGTAACGACGAGTGACTGATGAAACGGGGCAAAATGCCCCCCCCCCCTTGATTGCCAACATACCTTGTTTTGGAATAGGAAATCATATGGAATACATCAGTCACTCGGACACATCAGTACCGTCGTTTATGAAGGGATCAAAATGCCTCCTTTGATTCCTTAACATGTTGTTTTGTATACCATACTTTAGTCAAGTCATATCATTGCGTTCACGAAAGGGTTAGAATACAACTAGAATCAAACTGCCCTAAAATGCGACGTGATCAGTAGACGCGTTTGTTCAAAACGCTCTTCGTGACGCTCANTCGCTCTCTGCCATATTAACCTGTGCAAGGCGACGTTTGCAGCGGCAGCGAACTCAGTATCTGTGAGAAAATATCGAGAAGCACCGCTGGTGAATCCTCAGTCTGGCAGGTCGGGGCAGCTAATAACCATCTCGATAACTGCGTTGTCTGTGTAGGTAAAGTGTACCTCGTCTTCTCCAGCAGGGTTCAAGATGTATTCTATCGAAAGCTCGCCCAATAGGTCAAGCGCCTTATCCGCTTCCTCAATGTCGGCAACAGACTCGCTCATCGAGAGCTGAACACTGCGGTGATAAACACGTGCTGACGTAGAATAGGCGCACGAATATCCACATTTCCTCCAGCAATTCGCAATCGTGTCGGTAGAAACTTCACCCACGCTATTGTGATCCACTTCATTGCTGTCAGGATGTCTACCTTCAACTAATTTTTATTATAATTTGTTGGTCTACAGCTACGTGCCTCCGAAAGTGCACCGTGCAGCATGCAATATTTAATTCCTGCATCCAATCCATGTGCTTTGGGTCGTGTGACGTGCTTTGTGTAAACCACACCATATCTCCATCAAATGATATTCTCCTTCAAATAGTAGGCGGAGGCAGCGTCATTGCAGCACGGTGCCAGCAGGAATGGTGGTGGACCTGACGAGTGATGGTGAGGAAGGCAGTGGCTAGTGACTGCTGGACGGACGAAGTGAGCACCAAGGGGCGGAGTCTCGAACGAGCAACCAGGACAAGGCGGATACACGGAGCGACGACCAAGGAACAGCACTCAGAACGAGCAACAAGGACGAGATCTTCGGGCCAATAGACGCAGTAGCTAGGCAGTAGGTAGGCGACGGGGTTTAAGTAGGAGAGCGCTGCACGGGCGATCGTCCGTGCGCCTCTCAGTTGCGATTTGGCGGGGATCTGCTAAATAAAGCGACAGGAAAGCTATACGACCAAAACTACCGCAAGGTGAGCTGAAGTAGGACATTGAGCGTCAGGAGACTGTGCGGGACGATCAGTGGTAAGGCGGTGGCCGTCCGTCATCGGCGTCGTGAGTGGCCGCCTGGGTCCTCACGGCGTTACCTGAGCCCTCTATCGCCGTTGAGGCGGGCACTATCTGAGTGACCGTCCAGCACCGACGTCTGGTCGGGCCGTTGCAGGCGACTGTCCGGGATGTTCGACGGCAGCGACGATAGTAGCAACTACAAAATGATAATTGATCAGCTGTCTTTGGACGCCCGTGACAATAATTTTTGGGAGTTGTGCCTGTACATGTACTCGACATGAGTCGGCTGTACATGCAACCTTGTACATGTTCACAGGTCGGAAGACCTGTGCTTAGCTTCGGCAAAAATCTTGTAACTTACTACTAAAATCGGGTATCCAAACGGGTACTTCAGTTTTAAACATCAGCTTTTAACATAAAGCGGGTATTCGTGCTGCTTTAACTTTTTATATTTATATAATATTATTCATGCCCGTTTTAACAGGCATGAATTGTATCGGCCACTTTCGTATTCACGCGCTCCTATGCGTGCCTACTATTTCAAAAGCGCTTTTAAGCTTACTAGATTACTAACACTGAGTGAAGTGTCAATTAAAATTGTCTCTTCACTCAGTGCTAGTAATCGGTCTTCTTCGTCAATGGCATCTTGGCGAGGTTTGGACCATTGCGCGATTTCTAACCTGAATGGCTTCATAGCGAACAATGCATGCCGAGCGGCCACACGTGAGACCAGAAGATAGTTTTTGCTGTGGCTTTTTTTTGCAAATGAAACGCTAGATTTTCAGTCCACCACAAATCAATGCTTTTTAAAGACACTTAAAAGTGTCCCCCTTGCACTTTGTACGCGGTTTATCCAACAGAGCACACGAGCGGAAATGGCTGGGTTTCATCTTCAAACTTCATGGTGTGGACCCGAAGAAGGTGTCAACTTAATTTTACACTTGGAGTAGGCCTCGGTTATATAGAAAAGAGGAAAAGATCGGTGTTCATGCCTGCACTTATTCGCGCTGCGTCCAGTCCACGTGCTATCCGTACAAACGCGAGTACTACCGGTAGTGATTGGCTAGGTATCGATACGAGCATCCCTATCGATTCACCTCGAATGGTTCAAAATATAGTCGATGTCTCGAAAATAACGTCAACTAACACTCCCAGAGTTCCTTTCGCCACGCCTTTAGCCGGTCTAACGTTTTGTGTGATTTGAATTGGCATAACAGGTACAGTGCCGGCACTAATTATAAGGACGGCACATTTTCCTACATTTTGACCAATGCAATCGCTCCGAGGTTTTTAGGTTAGTTCTACGAATACAGTGTACCAAGATGAATAATAGAGAGCTTTAGATCTTGGAATATCGCCTGGAATTGGAACAACGAAAGCTGGATAAAATCTAGATAAATTATGGATAGATTATTCCAATACTTAGTTTCAGTGGAATAACGAAGGGTCGAGTTGTTCCACTGGAATATATTTATGGACTATGGCTTTTTTGTTCCAAAATGCCGAGTTAGTCCAAGATCTAAAGTTCTCAAGTCATGAGCTCGGCCCGGACCCATGAATCACGCTGGCACGAACCGCTTCATGACCACTATTAATATCCTATCCCAGCCTTCGCGTAGCCCTAGTTCCACGAATCGGACACATCGCGAGAACTTTCATCTGCCCAACGGAGAGAACTTGCGGGCGCATCCAGACAAGAAGAAAACAAACACTACAGCAAGAAGAGCCGTGGCCGATCAATTGCCAGCTGCAACTCGCTTTCAGCTGTGGAGATAACATGTGCCTTCAGACTGGGTGGCCACATCGTGTCTTTTGTAGCCATGTCCCTATGCTGCGGTACGGACTGAGTGATGGTCTTTTCTGTACCCATCCCCCAAGTCGAAGTGATCTGAGAACAACAATCACTTCCAGATTGCCCTCGCCATGGCCTCGTTCTCCGTCGTCCCCGCCCCTTTTGACGCTGGCGCTCCCGTGTGCCCGCCTTTCACTCAGGAAGCCTTCCCGGCGCTGTGCCAGATCTGCATGGACGCGCCGGCTTGCGTCTTCCAGCTGTGCGGCGGCGACTGCTTGGCCGAGGTGTGCAGCCAATGCCTCGTGCGCCACGTGAGCGCCAGCGTCTACTCATTCTACCCAGGCGTGCTGCCCAAAGTTCGCTGCCCCGTGTGCCTCAACCTGCTCAATAAGAACCAATGGGAGCATCTCGTCGTGCCACCAAAGGCTCCAGAAGAGCCCGACCAAGAGCAGGAACAGGATCCTCCAGAGACCCCCGAGGAGCCGCAGGACGACATCCAGTATGCAGACGACAACAACCACGTGCTGGACAAGTACGTGGTGCTTTGTCGCCAGAGCTGCGGCTTCCAGAGTCCGTGCTGTCACAATTCCGACTACTCGATGCTGCCGGAACGCTATGCCGAGTCAGAGGGCGAAGACGACCTAGATACGCAGCTACAGCTGCCAGAAGGGCAGATTGAAGAGGTGGGGGAGCTCTGTCGACGCGGTGTCGAGTTCTGCTACCACCGTCAAGACGCGGCAGAGTTTTATGGGTTTCTGACGGACAAGTTTGAGGGCAACGCAGAGCACGTGCTGTGGAAAGTGCTGCCCAAGATTGTCGACGAAGAGCGGCGTGCGGCGCTGCTGCTGCGTCATTTGAACAAGAACCCAGACACGCAGACGCGCTGCTGTGGGGCGAACGTGTGCTTCAAGTGCAAGGCGACGAACCACCACGATGGCAAGTGCCGCGACTTTATTGAGGATGAGAACGTGGTCGAGTGCCGCGGCTGTGGCGTCACGGTCGTCATGGTGGACGGATGCGATGCGCTGCACTGCTTGTGCGGATTCTCGTTCTCGTGGTCGGAGGAGGTGGCACGTCAACATGCACAGCGCAAACTCCTTGCGCCGTCGGAAGACGCCGAGTACGACAATTGGGCTCTCTGGCGCTACCGAATGTGCGAGACGCTCCAGAAGGTGACGAATTTGCCTGCTACGCAGCGCGAGTTGCGGCTGGCACGTCTCGTGCGCCAGCACCGTCCACTTTTGCGCCGACTGCTGCTCCCGAGAGTGTATCGCCACCGACTGAGCAAGAATGATCCTGAGAGCGTTGAAGAGGCAACGATCAAGCTCAAGTCGATCGCGGAAAGGCCCTAGACGCCCGAGTCTCCACTGCTGTCTCGAAGTGAGTCCGTGCCGTGACCAAGTCCAGGTTTGTCCTGACCGATACGTGGAATTTATTGGTAAAGGATTAAGAATGCTATGCCCCGAATTGGTGCCTAGACTTGGTTTGAAGTATCACTCGCAAGCTTCTTTTACCTGTTTCGGCTACATAAAAAATACTTACTGAACAGTAAGTATTGGTATTTGCAATGAAAATACTTATTATGGTGAAGCTAGGATACAATATAATAACATATTGTCTCAATAACTGCAATATTATTGAGAAAAGAAGCCCTCCCATGCCAGGATCGTTAACCGGTCTCTTGTAGGACCGAGGACATCGTTGCCAAGATCCCACCGACCTCAAACGAGGTTGAAAGGCTCTTTTCGAGATTTGATGAGTCCTCAACGCAGCTCGATGACTCCTGCGAACTTTGAGATGCTAGCATTTCTCAAAGCCAACAGCAGCCTGTGGGACGTCATGACCGTGGCGAGCTTAGAGGACGATGTAGAGTAGATAAAAGAGATGTGATACATCGAGTGTGCTAATACAAGTAACCGTTTACCTTCTCTTCTCCCTGTAAAGTCTCTAAGAAGGGTGCACAGCTGTAAAATAAATATTGTATAACCTCCATATATAATGCTGCCGCCGAAGAGAGAAAAACGATCCTTGTCCTATGATAACACAAGCTATTGTGAGGAGGAGGCGGTTGATCAGACTGTCTATTGAGCTACTTATCACCACTAAGACGTCTGTGTGAACTGCATGAAGGCGGGCTTGAATTCGCACCAGTTGAAAGGGAGGGTCGAACCCAAAGCACTAACTCAATCAGAAGACATGGCACAATGGACAGAGAAGATGGAAGACACAACACAAGGGGACGTTGTGGCCGACTGCAATTAGCATTGTCGCCGGCATGTAGCGGGGAGGCGCAAGCCTGGACTGCAGGAACCTAGTGAGATCGGCGCATGGACGACAGCTAGAACGGGCATAGAACGTCGTTAGCATAGCTAAGTGACAGCAATGTACCTCACTGAAAAACGAAAACGAAAGCACTAACTCAAATGTATAGGCCCAACTGCAAATGCTCTCCGGATTTTAATCCAGTGTTGAAAGAAATACATTGTCATTACTGATATAACTATTACTGCAAGCGAACAAACTGCAGTGCCTATTATTGAGAATGTTGAAGCGCCATACAATATTATATTGCATTTTCCCACCCCTGCTGTACAGCGCAGCTTGCGCACGTCCGAGTTACCGCCGATGGAGTTGCCGCCCACGAACACGTTCGGCACCGTGCTTGGACCCGTCAGGTCCTCCAGCGCGTCCTACTACTGCTGCCGCCGTCGATGTGGTCCAGCTCCACGACCTCGAACTTGGCGCCCAGCTTCTCAGCAGCGTCTTGGTCTTGGTGCAATACTGGCAGTAGCTCTTGCTGTAGACGACGACGGGCGACGCGGCGATCTGGGCCGCCACTTCCTTGGCGCTCACCATCTTGGACCGCTGGAAGTTAGTAGTTATCGGTTGTTGGTCTTGTTGGCCTGGAAGAGAATTTGAAAGTGATGTGAAGAGGCCTCGGTGTCCGACGACCCGAGACGCGATTTGCAGCAGGTCGGACATCGATACTGCGAGTAAGCGAGTGAACATGCAAATGATCCCTTTGATACGCGAAGCTTGACACATGGACGGACAATGGTGCGGTTCTATCGACGAGCATCAATGAATATTCAGTCGTACACGTACGAGAGGGTGGTGTTAACGGTGATGGCACTGCTCTCGCAGGAGCACTTCAACGCTCGTTGGCGTCAGGAAGGAGGCGACAACGACCATGTGAGGAATACTATTCAGACGATATCACTGCATGGCTGACACAGGCTTTTTGCAGTGCATGCCTCTGTTGTGAGGAAGACAAGAGTGGACGCCATCATGGCAGTCGTTTGCCCCGGTCTTCAGCGCAACGGAGGTAAGCTTTGACTACGCCAACAATGTCGAACCTTCCCTGGCCATCACTAGCAATAAAAACGACGAGAACGACTGCTTCGGCGCGCCAATTTCGATCCTCCAGCAGTCACGATGGCTCCTTGGCTTCTTACGCCCGCGGCGAGCTTCCGCTTTCTCGGCCAAACCTCATTCTCGAATTTGCATCGCCAAACTCAAGATGCAACCAAGAATCAACTCCCTCCGCAATGGTCCTCAAGATCCGCCACGCCGCCCCTGCCTTCACGGCCGACGCCGTCGTGGACGGAGAGTTCAAGACCGTGTCGCTGTCCGACTACAAGGGCAAGTATGTCGTGGTCTTCTTCTACCCCATGCACTTCACGTTCCCCATGCACTTCACGTTCGTGCGCCCGATGGAAATCATCGCGCTCAGCGCCAGCTTGGGGACGATTTTGTTTTTACCATACGATTTTTTTCATTTTTAATGGCTTGTTTGCATTTCGAAAGATTTTTTGTTTGCATTTAGTAAGATGATATTGCTTTTGTTAAGAGAAGGAAATATTCTCTGGATTTTAGATCCAGAGTATCTACAGGCGAGTAGCTCGACCCAAAATTACTGTACGTTCTTATACTCATACGCTACCCAAACTAAGGACTCCATTCATTACTCAATGTTAGCTACCCAAATTTAACTTATAATCTAATGCACCTGTTATCTCAGATGCTGAAAGGCATAACCCTACCCTGCCAAGGGTAGTTCACTGCTTATACTTTATGTCTGTGGCTACTAGCGTAAATTTGAGTTTCTGAACTTAGTACAAATACTGTTTGGATGGACCTGTTATAACGTATAACCGGTCGACAATGAGTGGAGGCTAGCTGCAACATTCACTGGGTGAATGTTGCTTGAAGAAAGGTGGGTGAAATCNCAGCCTCAGCTCGAGCTTCCGCGTGCATGAAATAAAAAACATGGGCGCCGTAAAGTTGCTGATCGCAGGCCTTCAGATTGACGCTTCGTTTTATATAATATATGCCTGTACAAGAAGGGGAAAGGTAAAATGTCTAGAGAGGGAATAGGAAAGGAAATGTATTGGAGTTAGCAATGTTGACGGATTACTGCTCGCATTTTACTTATAATTCGAGGAGAGGAATTGTTAAACATGAATATGTGCTTCAGCTTGTCTGCCGATTGTCGTCCAGCTACCACATCAGGGTTTAGCTATTTCATCGTCGTTACCGGCATCTTGTCGTAGACCTCGAACATCTCCTCCGGGACCTGTTCGCTGCCCTTGTCGTGTCCAAGGGACCTTTTTGTGCGCTGTGGCCCGCCACCGCGCTTTGGTTGGGCCCGGCCCATGATTTTTAATGCTTCTGTATGTGCTCCGACTTTGAAATCCAGAGCTTCACCGTGTGCAAGCACGGCGTTAGTCTTTGTACCGTATGAGGCCATAGTGTCTTCTATTTGAGTTTTTAACTTTCTTATAGAAGTCGCTTTACAACAACAATATGAGGCCAAAATACAGATAGTTTAGATGCCTCCTCTGGACTATATAGTCAGGCGTCGCACTGTAAAACCTGAAAGCGTCTCACTGCCTTCGCCGCTGCTGGATGAAAACTGAGCTTGAGCTCTGGAGATCTTAAAAGGTACTCGACCAGCTCAGTATCATTTAAGTAGCCGGGAACATTCCCAACACGATTTGCGTGCTTCGGGGTGGTTGACCGTTGTCGTTGTGGTCAAATTTGGGTCTTGTTATTAAAATGACCAGCAGAGTGGGCGTGCGATGTCCATCTACTTGCGCGGACACTCCATTTAGTGAGACGGAAACCTGATATATTGAGTTTCCGTCAATATGATTGGTTGCGGAAAGGTCGTACAACAAATAATGTGATTCTAATCTAATGTTTGTATACCATTGACCAAGCAAAAGTTTGCAACGAGGAGATGCAACCTGCATGCAACGAACCAGGTGTGAGTGTAATAGTACATGCAGTATGTGCGCTATAAAAATGCTCTTCGTCGCTGCGCTAGACTTGCTTTCGTAGCCACTCATGTGTCTTGGCTCTATCCTAAATCACTCATTCATCCTGCAGGAAACTTCTTTCGTGACGCGGTGAATGTGGTAAAGCAAGAGCATAAGATCCCTCCGTCCGACGGAGAATGTTCATCAAAGCGCTCGGGCGAACGCTTGCATCTGGTCGGTTGCTGAAAGGTACTAGCTAATGTAGCCATCCGATATGGCTGTCAAAACAAACATTAAATGGATACAGTGTGCACAATACAACGCGACCGGCTAGGGATCTCTTCAATCGAAACCACGCGCGTTGATCGGCTCACCACGGGCGATATCCTGAACAGACGTCGCGGTCCTGGAGTTGAAGTTGGTCTGCTGTTTTTGGCGACGCAACCTCACCGAGATCCTCGACTGCAGTTGCCTGTGCAGTGCAGCAGTTGCCTCCTTTCGTCATGTAGCCACCTTTGTGCGCGCCCGCGCGTGTACAAATCGCAGCGTGCTTTCAGAGAAGTGTTCTCCGAACCAGAGGAAATATTCACATGATGCGGTGGTATCTGGCACATTTGTGTTTGGAGCTCGTCAAGTTGAAGTGTAAATTGAGACAGTCGTATGGTTTCCATGAAGACCCGACTAGTGAGTTGTAGCTTTTCTTGTGAGTAGTTACAGTAGTTGCCATTCCCTTTTGGTTTGACGTACGGGAAGCTACGCGTCCCATGCAGGCAGAAAAGTACCTTGCTATCGAAATGTTGATCTATTGTCGCGTCACAGTGGTTGAAGAGTCACAGGGACACACGGATATTTTCCGATCGATGTGATCCAACGGCTAGTCTAGCACAGAGCACACGCTTGCAGCTGACTGCTCGCTTTCTCGACGGACTACACGCGCTTTGAGAGCGCTATGATCGAGACTGCGCTAAACTGCGCGGTGTAAAACTCATGTATCCGCTCTCACAATCCCCCGCTCAGCGAAATCGATACAAGAACTTTCCTGCAGCTGCTGGCCATGGTCGGAATGGGGTCTTTCAGCGCACTTCAGACGGGCTGAGATAGGTGGCGGCATCTTGCAAGCTGCAGCTCGTCGCGTACTCACCACCACCGATTTTTATGCCCGCGGTCGTTACGACGGCACCTGCGCGGGTTGGCTTTACCTTTGTTTGTATCCCCCAAGGAACAATGGCAACTCCCGGCGCGTCTCGATACGCATCGAGCGCCCTCAGACTCCACAAACTCAACTTGGTCCGACGTCCAGGCCACGCCGACATATTGAAACAACACAGTGGACGCTTTGCCTCGCTCGGATATGCGAAATGCACGTTAGTTCGTGGCACTATGGTCGTTAGCCTGACTGGCGTGGCACAAGACGGCTGCGGCCTTCCAATGGAGCAAATCCCAAGGCTGCAGACGAGTTCCTCGAGTGCACGTGGTTTCCACATATTCCTATTACCGCAAATAATAGGAAACTCGAATTTCATGAAACCAGCACAAGTTGGCGAGAAGCAAGGTAGGGAATCGATTAGCACACGCTATGAATTAGTCCAACTTCGTCCGAAGCTCTGCATAGCAACTTCCATCAAGTCACACGATAGGATTTCAAATTACTTTTACCGAAAGCTCGCGCACAAGCCACGTTGAGCTCAAGCTTTTGCACCGTCAGTTGAAAAGTGCAAGCCACCCAAGAGAAACTCACAAGCTTTTCGCTGCTAGCCGAGCAGCATGAAGGTATGAAAAAAATAGGCTAAAAATTTGCTTGCCAAGCAAAGCGCAAAGGGTGATCATGGCGGACGAGACAGATCACCACGCTGCAATTCAACAGGCCATGAAGGGGTACGAGCTACGCACGTCTAACCAGGTCCAGTCTCACCGAGATCCGAGCTCTGACACCTTTTCATGCTTCTCAACTCGGTCATTCTGGAATTTGCCGTCGAGCACTCAACCAAAACAACTTGCCATGAGCGCCGC
>LGTU01001105.1:0-20949 GCA_001314425.1 Phytophthora pluvialis | reverse complement strand
AAGGACGAACGATATATGGGTTCAGCGAATAAGCTAAGCATAAGCTGTGCGCACTAAGAAAAATGATTTAAATTAAAAAACAAAACATGTGGGGTTAAGTTCGTACGTTCTCATACGACTTCTCCAGTGCTTCCTTCAGGGCATATCACTCCTACTCGCTCTCTGATATCGAATTATGATAATCATCAACATCAGCGCGACTGTCGGACTCACCACTGGGAGCAAACTCCGACGTTACAGCACTATCAGATTCCTCGACACTGCTCGTGCTGCCATGCCCTTGACTTTTTGTTTCTGATTCGTTCCCGAATAAATCTTCAGACTGCTCTACTGGCGTCTGAGCAGCACGCCGAGTTCTCGACGGTTCACTCGAAAGCTGAGAAGCAAGGAGGGCTCTTGGGTCAAGCCTATTCATCGTCCTGGGGGGCGAGCCGTTTCCACCACCACTGCTCTGGTTGCCGTCAGAGCTACTACAGATGCTGACCTCCTGCTCACTTCCTGGCGATTGAACATGTTGACCACTCGATAGTGGGCCAAGGCTCAGGCGTTTTGTTGACATAGGAGAAGAACCATTCTCACTGGATCTCGACCGGGTGTGAAAGGCCATTGGCGGGGTTGATGACGACTCCGCAGTCCTGGTCTCCGTGTCACCTCCCTGCCGCCCCTCTAACTCAGTCCAGATTCGCTGTTGATGCTCTTCCGTACGGCGTTCTCGCTCTCTGACGATACTCACAAGCAGCGCCTGATGGTAGCTGTCATCGGCCCGATCAGACGCATCCATTGCTTGAGCGTATTCTCTACGTCGCAGGGCTACCTGCGCCCCCGCGTTATTCACTATAGGACTGCCAGCATGGTGAAACTGCCTCAGTTGACCGAGGGCTCGTTCGGCGTCTAGAACCGCCGCAGATGCAGCATTTTCATCCTGAATAATCTGACGTTGGTTCGCTTCTTCTGGTTGCATCACGCCTGTATGCGAAATACAAAGTGAGCTATCGATTGTGCAAGCGCTAGCCAATAAACCGTTGGTTGCATTCACGTCAATCATATTAGTCTCACCAAAGCGCCGAAAATCTCTAAACTTGTACCTTATAGCTGCAACACCAACGAGCGTGAATAACCGCTCAAAACGGGCAATACAATCTGCCGCCTAATAAATTATTCCTTACATTCGTGCCTCGACCAATTCACTTGTCACTTGGTACGATCGTTGCTTTGAAGATACCGATCCTGCCTGCGTTCACGACCAAAGTTGACCACACGCATCCATGTAGCTCAACCACAGATACAAACTTCATATCTCCCTGATAACTGGGAGACAACGTGGCCCAACACATACTACTACTACGAACTACGTTTCCCCCTAGGGCTGATACCGGTAGATACCGGTAAGGCCTGGCTTGACCCAGTAATCAGATGCGTGATGGCTCCGCCGGATTTGCGCTATGTGTGGTTCCCGCCTGACACCACATCGAAATCTTCGACCCACTTCTCCACATAAGGATTTCAATTCGAGGCCATATTAATTCCAGAGCAGCGGCTATTGCGTCATAGTGATCAATACTAGCACTGCGTACATTGACCTCTAAGTTCAAAAATTATTTCTCATACTTCAGCAAGGCCGTGAACATGCGCTCATAGGCATATGTGCTTTCCGTCCGGACGAATATGTAGATCCATGGCCTAAACTGCTCACTAAGCTGTCGTCTTGACCACGCGAGCTTGGCATTGCGGAAAAGACCTCTACACGTTTCAATCACACCTAGTGAGGCGACATATACTCCCTCCACACTGGCCGATTGTTTAAATTCGTCAAAAACTATAAGCCCGTTCATGTCGGCCACGTTAGTCTCGTCAACACGCATAAAATTGTATCGGCTTTGACATAACTTGCCGGATGTCCAGTTTCTCAGAATGACGAACTTGCTGATCGCTCACCCTTCACCTGCCAACCGCTTCAAATAGGTTTTTTTATTCTCCATCGTCTTGGTTTCTGGGATTAGTGCGAGCATAGTGGGGTCTCATAAATACTTAAAAAGCAACCTGTTCCAGACACGACCCACAGCCATGCCTAGCTTGAGTAAGCGTCCTCTTCGGGTTTTAAATAGGAGATATTCCTTTGGCCGTAAGCTGGAGAATTGCTCCGGTGTGCTAACCTTTATGTAGGACCTGGTACTTATATCCCATTTCTCCAGCTCGATGTGTCACGATGGTGACAGCCATTGTGTGACCGCCACTGAAACTCTTTACCCTGTCAAAATGTCGATAAATATCGTCAATTGTAAGTGTACAGACATTGGCTCAGCTGGTGCAGGTCCCGCTCTGCCATCTCCTCCGTGTCATAAAATCCAACGCTCACGTAGATGGGCTCTACTCTAGAAGCAATAGTAGCTGTGCCCAGTGATCCAATTGCGCCATCGCTATTTTCACACTCCAGAGACGAATCGGAAGCATGACCCCCATCCAGTTCTACAGCTAACGCGCTTAAGTTGCCGACATTGCTCTCGCAATTAGATGTAACATGCCCGCCGAAGGGCTGTCTCATTGGTCCACGCTATTCATGCCATCGCAGGCAGAATCAGCGTCATCGTCATTCAAGTCTTCGACTGAAGCTGTGGCATTCAGCATGTCTTCGTCCGCAGAGTCGCTTCCATCGTCCCCATACCCCAACACATCCGTGTCCTCCCCGTCATCACTAGGCAAGAAGCCCAGAACCTCCATGTGGCTAACTCGGCGTTGGTAGTGCTTAAAAACCTAGTGGTCGGGGTCGGTTACTGCGCCGGAGGAAGAGACGTTGTGAAGCCTCTACTCTCAATGAGAAGAAGTTGCAAAAATAGGCAACAGAACTTCAGCACTGAGTTTATGTTGTGTCCAGAACCAACAAATATTAAGACCGGGCAACAGGTGTTCAGTCTAGGTAACAGGTAATCCTACAAAATACGGGACAAGCGGTGTGGAAGTGTCTAAGTAACATATTTTCTCCAGCGATCTCTGCAATCTTCTCTGTTAACTTTCGTCGCTATTCTATTCGTCCTCTTTCCTCCATGTGGTGGTCAGCAATGTAGCGAAGATTCTTCAGCTGACCCTTGCCGACTTCACAATAGTTCAAATTTCAGATAATATCTGAAATTACAATATTATAGTAAACTATTACAGTAACCCCCGCTATGTTCCGCACCTCACATTCTGTGCACCACACCATTTCTCTGCGCGCAATTCAGTGCAGAATTCACCATTGAATCGCCCCCTGCAAGTGCGATTCACTATGGCCTCCTCATCTAGCACTTCAACGTCCGGTCTCTATGCGAGTTCCAGCGCCGAGCAAGATGTGGACATGACACTAAGCTTACAGGCGGCCATCGAAGCCTCCAAGGACGACGAGGATGAGGCGCTGTCGCTACTCAGCAGCACTGAGCACCCGCCACGCGAGCTCCTCGCTCCACCAACTAGCAGCGCAGCGTCAACGTCCACTGCCAGCCGCAACGGCAGCTCCAATAGTCGACCGGCCACGTCCGTGGTGGGCGGCAAGGCCAAAGCCAGCGGGTCCAGCAACGTGTCGGCCGTGTATCGCTGGTACGAGGTGGAGGAGAGCTTCAGCGCCAAGAAACGCGAGGAATCGTCCATTGCCAAGTGCAAACTGTGCAGGCAACAGGGCAAGCTGGAGCGCAAGACGTGCGTGAGGTTCAGCAAGAGTGTGACGTCCAATCTGTGGCGGCATCTGAAGGAGAACCACCCAGACGTGTACGAGAAGCACCGGGGGGAGAAGAAGAGCGTGCAGATGCATCGGGTCATGGGCGTGAAGAAACGAGGAAGGAAGAAGAAGAAGGTGCCCCCCACTCCACCCGCTACGGCAACGCCAGATGCAATGACTGTGTCGATTGGGTATGACGTGGGGGCTGCTCCCAAGCTGCAGACACCGGCGGGAAATGGCAATGGACAGTCGGCAGTTGCTGTGCGTCCGCCAGCCAAGAAAGCGAAGAGAGAAGAGCGCCATACCCATGTGTACTCAGACTATCCGTTGGCTGTTGTGAGCAGTGCCTTGCACCGCCAGCATCAAGGTGCTTGCCGGCAGACAGCTCCACCTGCAGCTGGAGCGAGTGCTGCTACCGTTTCCGGTGCAGCGCTGGCGCGGAACTTTAATTCGGAAAAGGTGCGCGAGGCGATGGGGTATCTGTGTCTGTATGAAATGCTGCCGTTCGAGCTGTGCTCAAGTCACGCGTTCCGAAATCTCGTGGTGGAATGCTCTGGGGGTACTGGTGGCTACGTGAATGACTCCAATAGCTACGCACTGTTTGCAAAGGAGATTGCGTTTGAGTACGCCAAGAAGATAGCTGCGGAGGTGAAGGTGCGAACAGTGATGCAGATGAAGACGATGGACTTCTCACACCTCATGTTTTCTGAATGGCGCTCGTCAAACTACTTGGGTGGAAATGATGCCACGGCGGCGCCGCCCACGAGTTTCACCTCTCCCCCCAGCGACAATGAAAGTGGGTTTCTCGCACTCTTTGCGGTTGGGCTTGACCAGGAGTTTAATCCATTCCGTAGGTGCTTACACGTCTCGTCGATTCGGAGCTATCGTGTAGGGTGTGGCAATTCTACCACAGTAAAGCTTGCTGGAGACAAAGAGTTGAAGAAAGCAATGGATCGCGTCGCTCCTTGCAGATTCATGCCAGAGATTCTAGCAGTAGAGCCTCCGTGCAGCGAGTACCAGTCTTTCTGCAAGGATCACAAGCTGCATTTCTTGGAGAGTGTCCCTACGGTGCTTCAAAACATCATGATTGCCACCATCAATGGAATCCAGATTTCTGGAAGCTATTGTCTTGGCAGTGAAGTGTTGACAAATTCAGATGCTGGATTCCGGAACCGGCGGTTGGATAAGAGCGAATACATTGAGATCAGCTCCGCTGCTGTAGCAGCTGGCTCGTCGAGTGATGCCTTTTACGACATCTCAGCCGTTGAGATTGCTTCCAGCATTCTCGAGGAACTACCGACCAGTCTCACAGGTCACACGTATCGCGATCTTATCAACAAGGTGATGTATCTTCTAGCGCACTTCAAGCAGTCACCAAGGTCGCGAAGGGTGTTGCGAAGACTAGCGCTGGAGCACTGCAGTATGAGTGCAGATTCGTTTGAGCGCCTATTTATCGACCGCCTTCGAGACATGGCAATATCGCTGGGCGAAATTCACTCCGTACTATCACTTGTTGGAGACACGATGCCAGCTTTGAAGCAGTATTTCATGTTGCACAAGGATCGTGATTCCGACTTCTCCAAACTGATCCAGCTGTCGTGCTTGTCTCGATATGAGTGGTCCCGAGTTCGCTATCTCACGGTGATACTGAAGCCATTCGCTGAGGCCACAGCGAAGCTGGACAGCGAGCAGTATGTCATGTCCTCGTTGATTGTGCCCTCGGTGTTTACTTTGATCGAGAAACTACGCGATTCGCATCCAACAAATATCGGGTTCGCCGGTGGCTCGTCCAGCAATGGGCTAACGAAGATGAATAATGCCGAGGCGCTGGAGGATCTGCCAGAAGACATCGAGGCATTAAGAGATTTGGCATTCGCGAACCTGTCAGCGTGTTTTGGACACCTGTTCTCGGTCTCAGACGCTAGCTGGAGTATGGAGAAGCGGCAAACCTTTAACCTGTTGTGGTCCGCTACGATACTGGACCCTCGAACACGTTCGTTCATCATCAAGGGTTCTCTACCACAACACGAATTCTGGGAAATTGTCAAGGCGGAGGCAGCAAACATTGCCGGCACCAAGATGCAGGACAAGGACAGCGGAAATGACCTCGGAGAGAGCTCAATCTCGCTGGACGAAGACAATATCCACTTGGATGGAAATGGTGTGGGCAAGAGTACCGATTTGTGGGACGATCTCCAAGCAAACCTGGCATCTTGTGCGCAAGAAGAAATGTTGCTAAGCTCGAAGTCCTCGTTGGAGATTACGAAGTCCAGTAACTTGCTGGAAGTGGAGGTATCCTTCTTCCAGGAGGAAGGGCGTATCGCACTGCGCGCCAACCCCTTGGAGTGGTGGCAAAACATGCGCATGAAGTATCCGTTCCTAGCGCGGTTGGCTCGCTACGTGCTGTCCATGCCGTGCAACGTCAAGGTAGATGACAACCCAGTCTTGTGCGATGGAGGTCTTGTCAAGCAGGGACCATCTCAAATGAGCATGTCGGATTTGTGCGATCTCCTCGCGGCATCGATGAACCTTCGCACGGAGAAGAACTCGCACTTTGAGGCTGCAATCAAACACATGTGGTCTACCGTGTGAGCCACTACAGCATTAACTTGCTCGCAATTTATTACTGCCGCCTTCTTGCTGCCATCTTCGCTCGCAAGCGTTCTCTTTGAGCCAGCAGCACCTGCTTCTTAGCGTCTAACGGATTTGTTGTCTTACTCTTGCCTTCCTCGGTCTTAGGGGGCGCTGGTGGCGGCAAGGTTGGTGTCTTGTCTTGTGGTTTTGAAGACACCTCAGAAGGTTCTGAAGGGGGGTCTTGTGGTGGCAGCGGTGGTTGCGACTTTGCCGACGACTTATGTTGAGTAGGAAGTTCTGCTGTCAACTGCGAAGGCCTTGGCTCCGCTGGCCGAGCAGGAACTCGGTCGCAAGAGGATTTTGCAGCATGTACTGATTTCCTGAACGCTTGCTTCGTTTTAGAGCGCGGCCCCTCCTGCCAAACCCCGCCGAAGTTCGGCAGCCAGTCCGGGCCATACTCGGATTTCGATTGAAGCTCCGTGAAGACATCTCTCCTCTTTTTATGTTTCGCTTCTGCCTTGTTGTTCCCCTTTATCAGTAGTGCCGGTGGTGGAGCCGCCTGCTCTATGCGGTTGCACTGCTTGTACTCCTCTTCGGTCTGCACCATCCAGGGCGGTACTGCAGCCGTGTGTACATTCCCCACGCTAGCCCCCCACGATACCGACGCGATGGAGCTCAGTCCTTCGCCCCGTGCGAGCTCCGTCACTCGATGCGCGAAGGAAGCGATGTCCGCCCCGGTCTGCAGCGTGTCCGGGTGGTCGACCTGCTCCTCCTTTACGAGTTGATCTATTGCCCACGGTACCCACTCGGCCTTTCGCAGCTTGACAATCCCGCCGCCCCATGCGCGCTTGCCTTCATGTCGACCGAGCGGGTTCTGCAGCACTCCTTCCGCCGACGTGACCGTCTTGCAGCGTCTCGTTCCGGTCGCCAGCACCAACTGCGGGCCCAGCAGCGCCTCCTGCTGCTGTGCACGAGTCGCTACCTCCACAACAGGCGGCCCCAACGCAGCTCTCCGTCTGTCCGCTTGCACCTCTTGCAGCCTCGCGGCAGCCGGCGAGAGGAAGGCTTCCGCTCTCTCGCTCGCCGCCTGGTCCACAGTCTGCGCCCGCTCCTCCTCCCGCTCTCCGTCCTGCCCCGCTTGGTCGACTTCGCTCTTCTTCAGCACCGCCTCAAGCTGCTCCACGCAAGGCAATACCCGTGAGCTCCAGCCCAGTGCCCACTCCACGACAGCAGCAGCAGCAGCAGCGTACCTCTCGCCGCTGCGCCGCGTTCAGCCAGAGCTGGGGCCTCGACTGGCGGTCGGCATCGCAGCGGTGCTGGCGGCAGAATGCCTCCACCCGCCTCTTGTGCGGCTCGCTGCCGAAATGCGTCAGTGCGGCAGCTGTGGCCAGCGCGGCGTCGCAGAACACGCAGCGCCACCGGTCTGCGGCCGGCGAGGCGGGCGTCGCGGCGTCGCAGAGCGCCTGGAGCCGCGTCACGTGGTGCAGAAGGAACTGCTGCGCGGCCTGCTGGTGGCCGCGAGAGAAGACGTGCTTGCGCCACTTGACGGCGCTCGAGCGGCGACATACGATGCAGTACGGCGCCTCCGCCACGGCGTCGTCGGCCATCGTGGTGGCAATGCAACAACAAGACGGTGCTGCTCGAGCAATCGGGTTCGACGGGGTTTGTTTGTGACGATGGTGTGCCACGCGCGACTAACTTGGACACCATACGGAGAGAAAGTCAAACGGCTGGAAAAGATGGCATCACTCGTGTCGTCGTCTCGGGGTGCCGTCTGCATCCAGGATGGCTACAGCTGGCTTCGTCTTGCCGTGTCGGTAGAGCCGGCGGTCCGTGAGCAACCAAGCCGCGCTGCATGGCCCACCGCCCCGAAATGACCGTCAACGTAGCACCTCTCGGTTGTGCGCCACTACATGTACAACGTGTGCGTGCCTGTGGAGGCGCCTGGCAGCCTCAGCCGCATGCATCATCGCACCTCCAACTTGGAGCTCAAGCGACCGCTGCGCGCGGCTCCAGCTGCGCTCGAACAGCGCCAGCACCGCCGCCAACGCTTGAGACGTGCGTTACAGCCGACCCAAATGATGATCTCGTTGACGCCAAGAATATCCAGTGGTTTCGTTCGGTCAGCGAGGGCCCAACGCCCAGTCGCGGCACCCAAATGCTTGGCCGGAGGAATGCCTTGGCAGCAAGTAAGGAAGAGCTGTTGGGCACTTGGTCGCCCGCGAGTGCGGTCCGGCCTGACGCCCCCCCTCCGTCAGCGACAGAGGCATCCTGGCGAGGCGAGGACGTCATGCTGCGGTCGGAACTAACGTTGCTTGCCTGTCCACAGTCCTTGGCTTGGGGATTGTGGTCTAATCAAAACCAGTCACTACGCTGCGCTCCCAATAAGTGGTCCATCCGAATATTTAAGCTTCGTTTGACTATACTCAAAGTGTTCATACACAAAAGGTGCACTTATTTTGAACCGCCCTCTATTTTTGTATGTACCAACCGCGCCCATCTCCCCCACTTGACTAAAGTATGTCTCCTCTTCTGAACATCTCTCTTCTCCTCCGTATATCCGTTATAACAACGACCACCACTCGCCTTGACTATGCCGCGATGGCGAAAGCGCCAGAGAGCGGAACTGCGCGCGCAGACGGGCCGCCGGGCAAGAAATGACACAACGCGCACACCAAGGCCAAAGCCAGATCAGTCTTCGCTGCCCCAACGAGGGAGAAGAGCTCCACACACCGGCGCGCTGCAGTCCGCGGCCGTCACTCGCCTGGCCGAGTACTCGCCCCGCAGCGGCTCCGACGCGCGCCCCCCCCCCCCCCCCCCCCCCCCCCCCCCCCCCCCCCCCGCNCCCCCCCCCCCTCTCCCCTCCCCGCTCTCCTCCCCCGACCATTGTGGGCTCCTCCAGTTCCTCGGCGATGGACGCCGCATACGAGCGGCCGGCGTCCACCTCGTCGTACTTCGCTCGCCTGCCGCCGCACAGCCGCCTGCTGCTCCGCGTGTTCTCGGCCGAGGGCCTGCGGCACGTGTCCAGCCATGGCACCTACTGCAAGCTCTACGTGGGCAGCACCGACATGGTGCGCGGCAGCGGCGCCTTCGCGCGCCGCACGCAGAAGCTGGCGTCGTCCGCGTCCACGCACAGTCTCGGGGGACGGCTGCACTCGCCCTTCGGCGGCAACACGGCACACCCGCCGACCACGCCGCTGCCCCCCACGTCGTCGTCGGTGGGAGACCTGAGCGGCCCCGGCGGCAAGATGAGGGTTGTCAAGACACAGGTGCAGAAGGGCAAGCGACCGGATCCCGTGTGGAACGAGAAGTTCGACATCCCCGTGCTGGACCTGAACGAAGACGTGCTGAGCATCCGCGTCAAGTCGGCCAGGCTCATGTCGTCCCCCGCCATCGGCGCGTGCTCGATCCCGCTCAAACACTTGACGCTGCAGGGAGCGGCGACGATCGATCGATGGGTCGATCTGAGACTCGGGAAGAAAGATGCAGGTCGGATCAGGTTGCAGCTGAGACTCGTCGATCCCTCCACGGCGAGAATACAGAGTCGACGCCCTGAGCAGGACAGCGACCCCGCAGCCTCGTCCCCTTCGCCCAACCGGCCGCGTAACCACCAGAACAGCGACACGTACCTGAGCCTCCCCGCAGACGAATCTCCTGAAGAGATTGCTGCTCGGCAAAATGCATTCAAGAAAACGTCGCGACGCGACCACAAGTACCACAGGTCTGCCAGGCACTTCGACGGTCGGCCCGTTACTACTACTGCCTTAGGTAGCAGCAACTGCAGCAGCAAGTCGGCAAGCGACAAGGAAGACGACCAGAAGCGTGTTCCTACGACCCCCACAACACTGCGGGACAATAGTGCTAGTGCTACCTCGAACGAGTCCATCGATGACTCGGAACCTGCCAGTGAGGTGTCCGCCTCCCCCGTGCCCTCCCCACTGTCCAACCGGGCGTCGAAAGAAGATGCCTCGGCCTTCAGCGATCCAGAATCGACTTCGGCAGAGCCCGTACCGTCCCGGGCGTCATTTGGCAGCCTCGTTGAGACGTCAGAGACGTCGACGCCGTCTCCCCCTGTTGCAGCAGTTGCGAAGGGGCTGGACAAGTCATACGCACATCGCGGCACGATGAGGAGATCAGAACTGGGTAAGTGCAGCTTGTGTTTGTTCGGGGGAACTGTCTGCCTGTTTCGTGCGATAACGGAGACTGATTTGATGTGCTTGTTGTGACGTGAATACAGAACGATCGAGGATGAAAATGACCGAGATCTCGCGGACATCACGGATATCTAGGTCGTCTAGAACGTCAAACCCTCAGGTTCCTCGAGAAGAAGATGATGACGACGATCATGATCTGGACGAGTATGACAACAGTCCCAGCGCGACCAAGCGCTGGACGGGTAACCACACCAAACTGAGTGTGCTATCCAGTACCCTGGACCCTCGCGAAAGCTCTCGAATGGACTTTGACGATGAAATTGACGACGATCGGGACTCTCTGGACAAAAGGAAACAGTCGTTGAATAACGGGTCTGCATCGATTGCGCTGTCGAGCACGGCGACCAGCACGCTCGACCAGCGCGACAGCTCGCGGTTCACCTTCAGCGACAGTGAAAGTGATGGAGAGGACGATGAAGTCAAATCGGAAAAGGCGCGCGAACAGCAGCGACAACAGTGGCAAATGGAGCAGCGAAAGATGCAGCTTGCCCGCATTAAAGAGGTGTCGCAGTCCATGTCGGATGATGATAGTGATGAAAAGTCGGAGGAGGGGGATGACGACGAATACGAAGAGGAGCTGGAGCGGGAATCGACGCGAATCCAGTTCACACCGACGCTTGCGACGCTTCTGTGTCGTGAGAGCATGAACGTCCTGTTTGAAGAGGATGACGAAGACGAAGAAGAAGAAGAGGGTATCAAGTCCTACAAGATGAGCGAGGAGTTCGTGCCCATTCTCGAAGCCACATCTCCGATGTCTGTCGATTCTGTGGACTGCGCGATGCGCCGGTCAAGTTTTGAATGAGGCCGTCCTCAACCTTATTTACCAAGCACAACACCCCAACGAGAGAAGTACGTGAAACTCAGGCTGGAGTTTCCACACGCGTTCAAGGAGTACTAACAACCCAGTGAACCTGAAGCTGTAGTGCAGCATACCCAGATCCCAGCCCGCTAGTTGTCGAAACTCGGTGCGTCAATTTTGATGTATGTGTGTCGCCTGGCGGACGATGGTGCGCTCGAGAGACAGCTCGCGCTTCTCGCCCCCTTATTATTTCGTAGATAGTATCTAACAGCCACCCCGCTCCTGCCAGCAAGCGAGCGACTCGAGCTCGAACATGAGCTTGGGCTGCAAATTGCCAGTCTAGTCGGTCCGAATAATATTATGATGACCATTTTTGCAGTAGTTGTCACCGTGTTATTCAGCGGTCGCGTCGCTTCACGGGCAAAGAGCTGCCTTTTTGTGCCTACAGCGAGTGAGGTGGGGCAAGGTGGCGATGTCGACGGAAGATCAGGCGGCAACATGTATTCAGGCGAGGTTCCGAGGCTTTCGATGGCGACAGAAGCAGCGTCGAGGCGTCGTACGAAACTTTTGCTCGCCTTTGTGCAGCGTAACGCTGTGTAATGCACTCATCGAATTTGTGCCTTGACAGAGTGCAGTAAGTAAGCTTCAGGCTCTGCAACGCGGGCGCTTCACACGTCGTGAGTTCGCTGAACTGCGAGATTTTTCAAGAGAGCAGGTAATGCCAAGGCTCGACGTACTGTATCTGTAGTTCTCTGTGTGGTTTGTTTGAGCTCCGTGGATAACGGATCTACTGGGAATTTGACCTTGTAGGAGAGGTACCAGCAAGCAACAAGACGGAGACAAACTCGTATCTGGCGCAATGAACAGGAACTGTACTTCTTGCAACATACCAATGCTATGGATCTCGAGAGAGTGCGTGCTTTCCAGCAGCAGCACTCGGCCAGGCTGATCCAACGAAGTTGGCGTGCTGTGAACAATTCGACGGCCTCATCGAGAGGGGAAAAGGAAGAGAGTGTCGCTCCGAGTGATCGTATTTACACGTTCGATCCGTTCGGATTGGCGAGTGCTGGTGCCAAAGCGCGGGCTGTTCGCTTTAGTCAATGGAGGCGTGATAACGCATCTGCTGGATCCTCACAACATTCTCTGTCACTTCTTTTGGATGAAAAAGACATTCCTGCTATTATCCCTTCATCACGAAAACTACCGACTGCAGTTGCCGATGAAGAAGCATTTGCGGCAAGGAGGAAGAGGATTCAGGAACGGTACGTCCAATTCTGTCCTAGTGCGCGTGTTGTCGTCCGCATTGAATCCTCACAAATTCTTATGAACAGAATCAAGCACAAGGCTGCCCAGGAGAAAGCCAATAATGGTTCTACTCCAACACCTCGAGCTTCAGAAATCTCGGGCATGGCGGAAGGAGGAAAGCCAGTAGTAAATCGGCGACGTGAACTGTATGATCAAGTGATATCTATGAAACAAGCCATAGCGCAGCGTATACTTTGGTACGAACGTGGAATTCGTGCGCCACGGCTGGATAAAGAAATGCATGCAGCTCAACTAGTAGCAAGTTGCGAGAACCGAATAAAGCACCTTCGAACAGAGTCACCCGAAGAGATGACGTCGTCGAAGGAGGACAACCAGCAAGTCCATCATGAAGCAAAGATTAAGGCGAAATGGAGTCCGGCAAGGCGTATTCGGGCTTGGAATCATCACCGCCGTGCCGTGTGCTCAGTGCTAGATAAGCGCCATTGGTGGCAAACTCAACTCGCTGGTGACGAGCGTGACATTCGACAAGTACTGGTGGCGAAAAGCCCCTGGGAAGATGAAAACAAGATCTGGGTTTGGCCTCACAATGAAAGTACCAACCAGAAGGAGCACGAATCTGATGGCAAAGACACCGATCGGGCTTCTTCAATCGCTACATGGCCTTCGAAGGAGATTCAGCGCTTCTTAGTTGGAGACAAGAATATGGACGAAATGCAGAACCAGTCGGCTGAACCTGTTGGTGACGATGAAGCATCCGAATGGTGGCGAGCACACTGCACGCAGTCACATTTGGCCACTAACGGGGCACTGCTGATAGAGAATCCTTACCGTGCTGAATTCAGCAGCAATGTCACCAACGAAGGCGACGTTTTCCCAGTCTGCACCTCAGAGGTGGTGGCAAATTGTGACTTGTACAAGCTACAGCAGCGAGCGAAGAGTGCTGCGAGGTCAAAGAGTCTTGAGCTGGATGTTCAGCAGCGCATCAATAATCTGGTTGCTCAAGTGGGGCGTCGCGTCCATGAGATGGAGGTTCAAGTCGAGGCCAACACGCAGTTGGCGCTTGAAATTGTACGACGAAAGAAGGAGCAGCGAGTACGGATTACCCGAGAGCAGCAGTCTGCCATGACAATCCAACGCTATGCTCGCGGAATGCAAGGGAGAAAGTTTGCACGTGAGGTGCGTGCCGAGTTCTTCGTAATGGTTCGTGGACGTGCCGTTCGCCGTGGTAGATGCGAGGAGTGTGGCGACCAGCGTGCTGTACTGGAATGTCAGCAGTGTGAGGAGAACTTACATTTCTGTCCAATCTGTTGGGTGCATGTGCACTCAACGCGAAGACGCAAGACTCACGTGGCAATACCAATGACGACTACGGTAGCCCCGATACCCGTGCAAAGTTCAAAGGCTTTGGTCTTGAGGGAGCCGGCAACCGACTCGGCCAAGCCGAAGCTCCTGGGCCAGGAGGAGCATCCTGGTCCAAGACTGCAAGCACTTCGGTCTCCCCCAAAGAAAAACATAACTCGATCCGCCGAGCCTGCAGTAGTCAAATTCAAGAAGCCCGTTGTCGATACTAAAAACCACTCCTCCAAGCAGGGCAATGATCGAAGCACAGCACCATCGAAACTTGTCGATACACGCAAAAGCACGACACCTGAACTAGCCGAGGCATGTGCGCTAGCCCGTCGTGTGAGAGCAGAAGTACGGGAGGCACCCTCGACGGCAGAAGGAAACGAATTCGTTCGTGCACAGAAACATACTGCAGCCAGAGCAACGGATGCCGTTCCTATTCAACCTCCTGGAGGCATATCAATTCAAGAGAACTCGGCAAGCGATGAAGTCGACTTCTCAACTGTCGAGGGCGACGGTGCCCTAATGAGCGAAGCCGAGATTTACACGGATGAGCAGCAAGCGTTTGTTGAGGCGGCAGGGAGCGAGCCACCGCCGGAAGCACAACCGGCGAACTTGTGCCCCGAGTTGATTTCCTTGCCCGGTCCAGAGGAGAGCTCCCATGATCGTGACTTGCAGTCGGATGCTTCAACGCTAGCCGAGATCGGCAACTTTGGTAAAACTACTTTGGACTTGGTGGAACCCAATGGGGACCTGGGCGTCGACACTGGTGCAGGAAACAGCGAGTCTGTAAATGCGGTAGCTTCATCGGAAGAAGCGAATGGTGCCGCGGATGACTCAACTGGCTCTGCAATTTCTGACGATGCAACAGCTCCAGCAGACCCCCAAGCACCAAATGTTACAGCAGCCCCGCCATCAAATGATACACTCGTATCAACAGAAATTGAGCCACAGGCGGCAACTGCCACTGCTGCGGCCGAGCCAAACAGCGATGAAAGTAATACCACTGCAGCTGAGGTAGAGATCGCACCTGGCGATGCTCCACCTATAGAAGGATCAACCGACGAGCCACCACAGCAGGACAGTTGAAGCATGCTCCTACTACAGTAATATCTGCACTCACGATACCCATAGAATATCATAACCATGGTAGAAATCGTTCTGCTACTCGCAGCACAAATTGACTTGATCAGGTTCAGGAAAGAGCGAGAGATGACTAGGCTGGTCAGCTGCTAAATATCTACGTTAGCCATCGATCACCCTTGCCGCGTTCTCCTCCTCAGCAGCACTCTTGCGTCTAACAGTTGGTCACCACCTTTTAAGTGCGCCTCCTATCCTTCCGTCGGTCGTCGAGCAATTAAGTAGAAGCCTCCTTGGCCGCCTTCTCCGCGTCCTTCTCTGCCAGCACCTTCTTGAAGCGGTTCACCTGCGAGGCAAAGGCCTGATTGCACTTCTCTGTAAAGGGCATGCGCATGTCGTAGGCGTCCTCACCGTCGGCGTAGTAGCCCTTCTCAATCTCGTACACCCTGCAGCATCACGCACAGCGAAAGTTAATAACCCACTAGAAGCTGGTCTTTTACGCCTTCTGCGTCGCAGCAGCACGTACTGGTACTGGAGCGTCTTGCGGTACAGGTGGATGGCCGCCACGTTGCCCTCACGGACGTGCAGCGACACGTACTCGGCTCTAAAGCTTTCCACCATAGCGCGCTCTGCATCACAGCAACATAACAGCAACTGGTAACATCAAAGTCCTATCATTGTATACCACTAGTATCAGCACAGCAGCGTACGGGCAGCCAGCATGAGCTTGGTGGCGAGGCCGCACTTGCGGTGCGTGCGCAGCACGGCCAGCGACGTGATATGGCCGTGGGGCACGGATGCCTCCTCCTCCCTGCAGCACAACAACCGAGAGACGTCTGTCAGTCTCTCTACTGGAACAGTTAGCTCTGCAGGCAGCCTGCCGGACGTACATCTTGGCCAGCACGTAGCCGACGATCTTGCCGCCGCGCTCCTCGGCCACGTAGAGCAGCTGGGGCCACGTCATGATGTGGTAGTAGTAGTACTTCATCTGGTAGTTCTCGGGAAGACACCAGAGGTTGGAGTTCTGCACCTGCAGCAGGTCGTCCGCCTGCGATAATTAGGGGGAGACGTCGGACCGGGATCAATAATCAAGTCGCGTCCACGTCGAATTTCTCAGCCCACAGCACGAGACGCAGCTCGCCACGCTACGCTCCCGTAAACCCATGGGTGCTGAGTGCAGCACCTCCTTCTATACCGCCCAACACGCAGCGCAGCCCACGCACCGTTGCATTCCGGATCGACACCATGTTGCCCTCGCGTGTCTTGCTTGCTCAATGGGATCGCACTTTGGATTGTGGATGGCCGTGAGGGGTGTGCACTTTCAGTGTGGAACCTCCCTAAGTACGAATGATCATTTAATACAAACCTCAAGTCAAAACATGCACTCTGCGAATTCCGCACTGGGGCGCTCGTTGCGCGCGCTGGACGCGGCGCTTTAGTATTGAATTTCCCTTCTCCTGCACAAGCCCAAGCCAGTCGTCGTCGTCCCAGACCCCCCCCCCCCCCCCCCCGCCAGCTCCAAGCTCCAAGCTCCAGGCTCCAGCACTCCCTCCCCTCCACTGACGCTACACTCTGACGCAGAGCAGCATGAGCGAGGCAGCGGGCGACGCCATGAAGCTGCGGCTCAAGCTCAAGCTGCCGCGCTCCATGTCCGTGTCCTCTGTGGCCGAGGAGGCACATAAGAAGCTGCTGATCGGCGCGCGGGGCGGCGCCGCCGTCAAGGAGCTTCTGAGCACAGCGCCCAACATTGAGGTGGCCATCCGGGACTTCCAGGCGGACCACGGCGTCGCGGAGGCGCACGCGCAGCTCTTTGTCCGCAAGAAGGAGAGCAAGAGGAAGGAGAAACCCACGACCTTCACTCCGGCGGTGCAGCTGCTGGATCTGCTGCAGGTGCCGCGTTCAAACATGTACCAGTCGCTGCTGGAGCAGATGAAGAAGGAGATGCTGCTGCGCATTGCCGACTTGCCGCAGAGCGAGCTGCCCAGAGTGTTGGAGCAGACCTTCCCGTACATTGAGTTCCGAGAGCTACGAGCCATCCCAATTGCTGTGCTGGCCAGACAAGAAGACACACCAGAGCTGTATTTACGGGAATTGACAGAGAACCGACGGATTCTCGCGGAATTGCCCGTGCATGTGAGGAGGAAGATCTTGCAGGTGGACAGGAGAGAGCTGCAGCTTCTCGTGGAGGACTGTACGCGCGAGTATGTGACCGAGCAGCTAGAGTGGTATCTCAATCATCCGACGTCGAGATCCGCGACGACGCATCGCTCATTGTCGAGGAGGAACAGCAATAGTAGCATGCGCACTGGTAACCAGAACAGGAAGCGCAGCTTGGATGAATCTGGCAATCTGTGGAACGTCACAAGTCACGTTCCGTCCTCCGCTGATGCTACTGGATCGTCGTCGTCAGCATCTGGATTTAGTGGAGAGCGACGCCCCTCGTATTCGCAGGATGCACGCCGACGTAATAATCCGGCCCTTATGAAGCTAGTGGAGATGCTGGGCGACTCTGAGTCACTATACCTGTCGACATTGGAGATTTGGCGCGGCTACGTGGTGGCTGCGAACATCCCTGGCAGTGCAACGAACAATCACCCGAAAGAATATGTGGATTATGTATCCCTTGTTGGCGCTATGCGCAGTGACCTCGCAAACATTCAGCGTGACAAGACTACGACACTTCTGCGAATCGATCCGCTACACAAGTTCATTTGGTTTTTGGATCGTGCACTGAAGAACCAAACACTAGAGATCGCTCAGCTTCATGAGCTGCTAGGATTTATTGGTCGGCTACGCACGTCGGACCTGCCCCCGAACAAGAAGTTCCGAAAGAAAAGCGGTGCCGAGGAGGAAGAGGAAAGTTTCGAAGTCGTATTAGGGCCGCCGCCTGTGGAAGAGTTGCTCGCAGTTCTTGACAAGATCGCAAAAATCGACGCTCGCTTGATTTTCGCTGAACCAGTCCCTGATGATGTGCCGAAGTATCGGGACATTATTAAGGACCCTATGGACCTGTCAGCGATGCGGAAGAAAGCCAAGCGTGGCAAGTATAAAACACTGGACGCGTTTGTGGCGGACTTTAACCTTATGATCCGCAACTGTATGACTTTCAACCCGGACACGACCATTTTCTACAAGGAAGGAAAGCGTATTGGCAAGCGAGGAAACGACCTGATTGAGCGAAATGCAGCAGCTTTGCGTGGCGAGCCTCAACGAATCCGCACTAAAAAACGTCGCAAGACCGGAAGCGGTCCCACCAGCGAGGCTCTCAGCATGCTCACTAGTTCCGGTGTGGTGACGATCAAGGACTTCGGCGATGTTGACCAGTCTGGAATGATTCCGGAAGGCATGTGCGATGAGATGTTGGCAGATGTGGCACTTGTTTTGTCGGATCCGCTTGTAAAGCAGCTTATCTGTGATGCTCTCATGAAGAACCTGGTGGTGTGCTGGCAGAGAAAAGAGCTACCTACGGACAACCTGATCTGCCGTGCGCTTGTGCAACTTCTTCAAATTGGCAATCCATCGAGTGTGCGCCGCATGATTCGAAAGCAGGACTTCGTGCTGCGTGCTCCGCAAGTCGTAACTATGCGTGTCGTGCTGCCGCTTTTGCTACGCACTATGGTGGGATTTCGTGTGTACTACGTGTTTCCCGCTGGATTGCAGCGCGATTTAAAGACGAAAGCGAAGGACGATGTCTTGAGTTCCATGTTATGGGACAATGTATTGCGCGCAAGCTCTGCTATTCGCGCCATGGCTAAGTCATTTACCGTGCAATGCCTGGTTGACCACCAGATTGATGCGGGGTCGCAGCTGCTGCTTCATTTGCTTTCGGCCGAGGAGGAAACGCTACTACGTGATCGTGTATTCCTTCATGCAGTGGCAGAAGTCTTGTTAGAGCAGGTGAAATGGACTGCTGCGAGCACTAGCAGCAGCAATGGTTGTGACGGGGGCTCGAGTTCTGCTGAAAATGGTGAGGTCACGATGACACTGAGCGAGCAGTTGCAAGCTCTGCCAGTATGGAAGCAGATTTTCGACAACTTCTTTGTTGACGTATTGGCAAAACGTATCCAGGCGGGCAAGGAGGCGACTGGTTCTGTTGTACATTTTGCTGATGGAGCGGTTGAGTCGGGTGATGAGGAGCAAGACATTACAGCCTCGGGCGAAACATCCAAGAAGCGCAAGCGACAGTATGTGGCTAAGAGTTTTCCAACTCCGGTATTTCACGAGAAAGCAGTGATGGTCCTGTCGTCGCTGTTCGGAATGGTTGAAAAGGGAGGTCCTGCGGCTGGTGGTGGCGCAATGATCATTTCGTATATGAACAAAACTTTGGGCGTGTTGCGTACCAGCTGCTCGTCCTTGGAGGAATTTGAAGCTCTGTGGAATAGCCCCGTGTTTTCTGGATGTCGAAAGTTTTACGAGCCAATGCTGTCCGAGTGTCCTGTCGTGCGAAAAGAGTTATTCGCTGTTTTATCGTCGGATGTGAAGGCTGAAGCTGTTGGTGTGCAAAAGAAAAAGGCTGAGCCTGCGGCTGTTGATGTGAAGTTAGAAGATGCTACCACAGACGAAGTGGCAACGGATGCGGTGACTGTTAAGTCGGAAGGGGCAGACAAAGAAACCAAGACTGAAGAAGACAGCAATGGCTTTGCCGCCAAAACAAATGCCGAAGCTAACGTGGAAACACACAAGGCTGAACTTGCTCCCACGAACGCAGATAGCAAGTCTGAAGAGGCTAGCTCTGTTGTCAAAACTGAAAATGCCAAAATACCCGAGAGCGCGAAGACCAACACGGCGAATGACTACTCAGCTGTATATGCGTCTGCTGCTGCTGCCAATGGCAAGGAGGGAAGCAATGGCGTTGCTGTCAAGGCTGAAAATGCGGAGACAGACGCCGAATCTGTGGCTACTGCTGGTGAGACTACTGGAGAAGGCAACGATACGGATGTGAAGATGAAAGATGTCGAAGACGAAGCGAAGTCCAACACGGTGAAAGATAATGCTGACGATGCTGATTCAGAGCCCCCTGCGGATAACTCTACTGATGCTCCCCCTGCTACAACGGCAACAGCTGAGATCAGCAGTGAATCTGCGACTGCAGCTACGCCGCAAAATGGCGAGACCGTGGATGTAGACAACAAAACAGCGGGTGCTGTGGATAACGGCAACATGCAGAAGGAAATCGCTGTAGACCCGACCGTTGTAGATGAGGAAAAGGAGGCAGCCGAGACGTAAAAGAGCGTGTTAGGCACAATAGTAAGCTTCCGTTTTGTTCTCCACTGCACTGCGTTAACTGCCGCAGGTACCCAGGAAAGAGGCCTCTCCACCACTTACCCCCTGGGGGGAGTAGCGCACTGCGGCTCGTGCGATATGCATTAGTAGTGCTTTGAAGGATACCTGGTCGGCAACGATGCCGAGCTCCGGGGAAAATCGGACGATGGCAACTGCCGCTGCAACTCGTGCTCTGCACAGATGAAAACAGACACGTTCTGAAAACTTGTCACGGACGCGCGACTGCACCACCTCGAGCTTGACGGATTCTGTCAGCAATTGCTAATTCCACTCTCGCCGATCAAGAGTCTTTGAGTCGAGCCGCAATACAATTGTAAGCTCACGTTGGTCGACAATGACGCTACGGAATTTGCGTACACACGCTTACTTGCAGCTCGAAAAGATATAATCTACACGTCTGGAGCTACAGACTTGAAGGCTACTACGTACGATCACCTCGTTGAACTGTTCAGTGAAAGCAAAACAATATGATGGTGAAGACTTTAACTTCACCGTGAAGTTGCAGCAAAGAAGCTAAAACAAAAAAATGCTGTAGTGTTGGCGAGCAAAGAACAGAACGGCTACCTAGAGCACATCACAACAACCATTGCCCGTATACAAATGTAGACGAAACCAGATCGAAACGGAAAAGAGATACATTAGGGGGGGGGGGTCAGAATTGACGAAATCACCGACATTTCCGTGATGAACTCACGACCATA
>LGTU01001104.1:0-11845 GCA_001314425.1 Phytophthora pluvialis | reverse complement strand
TTGCGATGATGTGGCCTGTAATGAAGAGGTCACCAGGTCAGTGGTGTCCACCCTTCCGCGCAGACTACAAATATACAACCGCACGCGATATACTCGTTTGGTGTCGTACCTTGAGAACCAGGAACACGACGATAGATGTAGTAGGGCGCAAAGAAGCTGTAGTGACGTGTCTTGGAGAGGCTTGCTGAGTGAATGGCTGCTAGTCAAGTACCAACATTCCTCGACAAATCACCAAAGCACTATTGGTCCTCGCTTTTCGTAGTTTTGAAAGTTTCCTCGATGAGCAGACATTGTTTCCTCGAAAATAAGCTACACCCCGGCCAGAAACTTGGATGTGTTCAATAAAAGCTATGTCGAGACAAGTCAGTGATAACCCGTTGCAGCCCACAACTCTGTTTATCCAGTGTCAGTCAGTGACATAACGTCGGGTGGTCTGGTATTGCAGTTGAATGGTAGTACTTGCCCCCCCGTGGGTAAACGTTGTCGCATATTAGTCTAGGCGTAGGTAAGAAATGCCATCCATCCCATTGCACTACCAATGCTTAGTATTATCAATACCTATAGTTGAAATGCCGATCGTAGCTAGAAGGGGTGTCATCCACACAAGCTTGTGCACAATGATATGTCATTGTACGAACAACATCATCGTACGCGCCGCCCGCGAAGCAGACGTCTGAGATGAAGACCAAGGTCGGTCAACAAGAGGTCACCACGGCCACCGTCGAGGAAACGCAAAAGTGGTCCAGCGTCGTGCTCAACGATAAGCTCACGCTCGAACACGTCGCTGTGGACATCAACACCGACCGCATCCAGTACCACCTGCATCTCGAGCTGGAGCACCCGATTCCGGAAACGTACCTCGGCAATGCAGAGTTCATGACGCTGACGTGGCCTGTAGGCGGCATCTGGAAGATCATGCACCTGAGTGACAACAACCGCAACGTGCACTGCATGTCGTGGCGCAAGACGGAGATGAACCACGTGGAGGTGGAGGAGCTGGCCAGGAAAGTGGAGGCGGCAGGGAATTCCAGTGACCCGGCCAAGGTGAACAGCTCCACGTTGGCCGCAGCAGAGGCGGATGACTTGCCGCCAACTCTTTTCCCGTGGAAGATGCAGCTGGGCAAGTGGGGACACAACCAGCACTGATTCCTTCGAGACATCATGCCCCCTCACGACGGAGACAACGTTGGTAGCAGCCACGCTGGTCCCTTGACAGTCCACTTAATGGCAGGCTTTTCGCCTCTCGAAGTCGAGATCGAAGTGAACGCCATCACACAGTCGGGCAGACGTTCACGGCCGACGTGACGTGGGAAGTCACGATGCCAGCCATCACTACGATCCGGGAAGACTCGGTGCTGCGTGAGCTCATGGACATCCTCGAGTTCGACGAGAACCAGTTCGCGTTCACGAACATCAACTCAATGCAAGAGGAGCGCGACATGATCTCGAGCTTGTCACCTGCTGGACCTGTGCACTTCACAGACTCGACCAGTCTGGCAATGCCGCTGAATGTTACGTCCGAGTATCTGAGCCATCTGCAGTTCAGCCGACGTATGGCGGACGTGTTCAGCGAGGAGATGACTCTGCGCAGCTTCCCCGTGGACCAACAGAAGCTGACGTTCGCGTTCTCGACCGGTACTGGAGTGCGGAAGTCTCTGCGTATCACTCCTGGAGCTGTCGACGCTGGCACATTTGCCATCGCCAATTACAAGCTGGGCAACGTGTTCGATGTGGTGCACCACGACAAAGTGTTCGTGGGCGAGATCGACGCTGAAGGCGACAAGAAGGGAATTCGCTTCGAGATGATGCTGGAGCGCCGGCCCGGGTACTACGTGACGAACGTGGCGATTCCTGCCGGAATCATCACGTATTTGTGCTTCATCTCGTATGCGCCGCTGTCTGACGGCTCTCTCATGGACACTGGTGACCGCGTTCAGATCGTGCTGACGCTGTTGCTGACGGCGGTGACGTTCAAGAACATGGTCGCATCGCTCACACCTCAGATCTCGTACTTCACGACGCTGGATCAATATGTTTTCTTCTGCTTCATCATCGCGTACGTGGTGGCGATCGAGAACGCGCTGTTCCCGCTGTTCGTGGGCCTCTTCCGGTCACGTGAAAGCTGGCAAGAGCACGGTTTGCTAGGCTTCTCAATCGGCTTCTTCACGCTTGTGAACATCGTGTGGTTCTGGGCCATCGTTGGGTCTGTGAAAGCCCGTACACGCGCGTCCGACGCACTAGTCAAAGTGCACGAGGCCATCAAAGTGATTTCCGCGTCGATCCCGCCTCAGAGCCGCGAAGCCGTTTTGCTTGAGTACTTGCAGGGTACAGACATCCCGCTGAGCGATCTCCCCAACATGTGCTGCACTGAGTTTGGGTATCTCCACGTTCGGCTGCCGGTTGACAAGACACGCCACGCTGAGGGCGGCACCACCAAGGCGGCATTGTATGCAGCAAGCCGTGAGAAGGCCGAGCGCGACTTCGGCACCTTCAAGGAGATCTACGAGAAGCACAATCCGACTGGCTCGCTGCTGCATGTGCCGGGCCCCAATAGTGAGGAGCCACTGAAAGCAGCCAAACCCAACGAGGCCTTCTTGGCTGGGCGAGGTGAGCGACGCCGCTCGGTTATCGCTCCAAGCAGCCCCGTTGCACCACTTCGGATGCAGAGCCAAATGACGCGTCGCCGTGGGTGGTCCAGAACTTCCGATAGTTAGAAATGAGCTCAATCGTCAATTGACCAAATGCCGTTGCATGCCGTTGAATAAGCTGAGCCCCAAAGGGATCTGATCCCTTGAGTATCGTAGAAGTTGCCAGGCTGAAGTCGGCTTCGACCATCACAGCGAATGGAGTGCAGACGACAGCATAGTCTTCTTGCACAATGGGGACTACACGGAGACTACTGCACGCTCTGCAGCTGTAAATTACCTGATACTTCAAGTACTTGAAGACGGCCATGTGGACTCAGATTTACACTTGGATTTGGTAAGTGTGTTGCAGAGACTTTTCCTCCATTTTGAAGAACGTTCTGCATGCTCAGATCTGATTCTATCGTCGTCGTCGAAGTTGGCACTGTCGAAGCCGCCGGATGAACCTCAGCAGTCTCCGGATATTCCAGCGCGGCATGCAGCAGCTCCGTCCGCTACAGCTGCGTCGCGCGCTGTGCATGCTGCTGTTCCTCCTCAGTGAGACGCGCCGGGCGCTAAGTGCAGTCAGCCCCAGCGCCAAAGGTGACAGGCACCACATACACACATTCCTTGTCCTCTCCAAGGTCGTTTCAATCGACTGACTCTGTATTATTTCTGTCCTTGTTGCTTTGGTGTCTGCGCAATAATTCTCAGCCGCCAAGACGCGCATGGAGATCCGAGAGCAGGACTTTTCCTTCCAAGGTGCGCGGCCGTGGGTTGATCCCGTCGTCGGAAGCTTCTCCACTCACTAACTGGCTTCTATCCGTTGCTCGGCTCTGGGTTGATTTGTGCACGCTTTGCGGCTGTAGATGGCGCCCGGGAGCGGCCAGTTATCGAGGTGGTCACGAAAGACGTGAGGACGGCAGACATTTTCAGCATCATGCAAGGTACGGACGCGATGCCGGCTCAAGCACGGAGCTGCATGGAGATTTATGCTCATGGCCAATACGCTCTTGCGCTGTGCGTGTTCTCAGCTGTTGGAGCGGAGGAGGAGGCTGGCGCAGAGGAGGGAGCGTCGTGGTGGAAGGACGCAGTGACGGAGGAGTTCACGCGGCAGGACGTCGTGGTGCTGGCGCTGATCGCGCTCTGCGTCCTGCGACTGGTGGTTTTCGTGATTCAAGGTATCTGGAGGCTGGCGAGACTGCCGATGGAATGGTACGACGCGATGGAGAGGAAAGTGGGGGAAGAGTTTGGGACTGAGAGCGCGAGCAAATGCAGCGATGAGACTGCGGCGCGATTGAGGAAACAGTTGGCGATTGTCCGCTTCTGCCATCTGCGGTTCTTGCTGGTGATCGAGAAATTGAAGCGCGAAATGAAAGACGACAAGACGGACGACACGCAGCAAATGGTGGCGTCACTGCCAGTGTCTCAACGAGAAGAGGGCGAGGAGGTGATGCTCACCGAGATTTTGGCGACGTTGCAGAAGATTCAAGCGAAGGACAGCAGCTTTGAAGCGAGCGAGGTGGAGGAGCACCTTGCGGACATTAAACAAGACGTGGAAAATGAAGAGGACATCGATTCAGGCCTACCAGAAGCATGGGAGCGACTACAGGAAATCTACTCTTCCTTTCTCCGAATTCAAGCGACAATCATCCGTCGGCTAAAGCGCAGGAAGACGTGGCAATGGCAGCTGCAGCAGCACGAACAGCACCACGAGAAGGGACCTCGACGGCGCCAGCATCGACTTCCGAGCAGCGAAGACCCCACCGCCGAAGTTTTGCATGAACTGCAAGAGCTGACGAAGGAACTGCCTCAAGGATTCACAGCCGACATGTTCACTTCGCTCGGCAATGCAATGCACGAAAAAATGGTAGCAGCCGAGCCTGAGACAAGCCCTGCGCCTACTCCACAGCTGGAGACCAAGCCCCCACACGCTGGCGGCACGATTCACACATCGGCCATGCCTGCTGCAGCCCAGTACAGCGCCACAGCTCAGAAGGCGGCGTAAGAACACTTTGGACCACAAAGGGCGCAAGGACAGAGCAAGAACTAGTAGAAATCAATAGGGCCAAGTAGAAAGTAGGCGAGTCGTAGGTAGGGAACCATGTAACATACAGCACCAGACACAACCACCAGGTCGTCCGTCATCCGTTTCAAGCAACACGCGCGTCGCGTTGCTGGCTGCGCGCACCATGTGTCGAATCCCAAAAAACCGTCGCGTTGTCCTTTTGCTTCAACTTGACCGGTCACTCAAGCGAGGCAGCACTGTGCCCAGCTCCAACCCATAAGTTTTCAAAACCGATACCCTGTATGTTTCACTAGGCTTCCTTTCAAAAACAAAGCAATATCAATCCTATAATACCGAATTCGCTCTAGAATCCTATCTAATACGTACAAGTCCATCGCAAGCGAAGATACGGTACCAGTAGTGCGAAACCAACTCAGTGGTCTCACTATGGGAGTTTTTGGTGCGGGATGGTTCGGGGAAACAGCCCAATGGAATCAGCCACCGCGACGCTGGGGCCTCGGCACTTCGCCTTGGGGACCGAGAGACGCAGGATGCAGACGCCCGCGCGACTCCGACTGCGACTGGGGCCCAGCGCCGCTACCTTGAGCTGGCTGCTGGCCGTCGCCTTCCTGCTCTTCAGCGCCAGCGACGCGCGCCGCGCAGTGGCCGAGCGCTCGCACCGTGCGTCCTTGTACTGATTTAATTGCAATCCTCTGATAGTTGATTGACCTTATTCTTTGTTGCGCGTTGTCCAGCGTATCGACGCGTGGAGATCCGCGTGGAGGACTATTCCTTCTCGGAGGGACCGGAGGAGCAGCAGCAGGTCGCCATTGAGGCGCGTGATATCAAAGGCTCGGAGCTGGAGCCGTGGCCCGATGGAGACGTCCACGTCGTGACCTGGGAGACGACAGACGAGACGCTGGAAGCAGAGAAGAAGAAGCAGGAAGAGAAGAATCAGGAGCTGGAGGAGAAGAAGCAGGAGGCGGAGAATCAGGAGCTGGAGGTGGACGAGGAAGAAGGTGACGAGGATTTCCTGGGGGTGGACGACTTTGCAGTGAAGGCGGCGATTGCCAAGGCAAAGGACGATGCGGCCCTCAAGAGATACGCGGCCTACCGCACGGCGGTGTGGTGGTGGAGCCATGACAAGACGGAGCTGACGACGCAGGAGCAGGCTGCCGTGCTGGCGGTGGTGGTGACCATGCTCACGGTGCTGGGACTGGGCGTTGCGCTGCTCTGGAACGTGGGCTGGTTCGCCTGGCGGTTCTACCGCGAACGGAGGACGCTGAACAGGTTGTTCGGTGAAGAGGACCCTGCGGTGCTGGAGCAGGAGCTGCGCAAGTTCCCTGCGGATCTGCTGTCGCTCAGGATTAAGCAGATCGCGTGCGTGAGGCTGCGTCATTTGCAGGTGGCGTCTAGTGCGAGGGGCTTCAAGCAGCAGCTCGAAGCCGTGGAGTTCCGCGAATCCGAAATGGAACTGGTGAACCTGCCGCTTTACCCGACGACGAGGAAGGAGATGACGTTCGCAGAGATTCTGACTGCAGTGGAGGAAATTGCGTGCAGAGGAGAACAGGTTGCGGTGGAGATGATGCAGCTGGCGGTGCCTCCGCGATGGAAGAACTACGTCGACGAGAGCTCGTGGCTGAAGGCTCAAGATGAGAGTCTGCAGAGCTTGCATTTGGAGAATGCGCGCGTCCAACAGCTCTCGGAACACATTTCGGAGCTTATTGTGGCGAAGATGAATTCGAGTGATCCCCTCCCGAAAGCGGTTTTCCTTATGCTGCTCGCATCGCTCCGTCAGAACTCTGGATCTCCGCCACAAAATGCTGCGAACGGAAACGCGACGCCAAGTGAGATGGACGCATTCGCTAGGTGTTGGAGTGGAAGCATGTCAATGAGCGGTAGCGTGGCCAACCTTGGTGGCCAGAAGGACAAGGATGAATTTAACTTTCTGCTCAAGGCGTATGATGAAAAGTTCGAGCAGCAAAAGGTACAGCAGGAGATTCAGAGTGCTATCGAGTACTTCCAGTCAGCGCACGAGCCAGAGCACGAGCAGTTGCTACTGCTTGAAAACGCTGACAGCTCGAGCAGCAGTCAGATTATTCGGCGGACCAAGCAGCTTGGCGCTACTGCAGCTGCCAGCAGTGGAGCGACAGCCGCGTCAATGCGTCGTTTAGAGCGCTGGGTGGACCAAGCCGAGGTGATGGAGATGACGTACGTCGAGGAGGTTGAAAGTGCGCAGTTCATGCTGGAGGATGCCCGACGCGACAGCTTCTGCGCAGCTGTCGTTAGCAACGAGGGTAAGGGACTCGATAGCGTTCAGACCTTGGCAACAAACTTTGTTGCGCTTGGCGCTAAGCGCGAAGATGCTATCTTGAAAGCTGGGGAGATATTAGCGAACCGCTCGAATATGATGCTCTTGGTGAACAGTCTTCGCGGAATGTTTGATCAATTGCGCAAGCGTGACATCATGAAGATGAACGAGCGAAGGAACCGCGATCGCGCCAAATCTCAGGAGAAGCGCGACCGCATGACTCAGAAATTCCACAACAAGCAGCGGCTGATCGCTGAAAAGATTGACCGAACTCGAGAGGCACAGCGTCAGCAGGAAGAGGAGGCACGCCTTCAACGTCGAATGGAGGAGGTTAAGGAGTGGCGGGCGCAAAATTCACGGGACCGTGCATCGTTCGTGTGGACAATCACCAAAACCGATGTGTTCGTGGTGCTGGTAATTATGGCGACTGTATTCTTTGAAAACCTGCAGGAGTTGGCTTTTGTGAAACCTTTGTGCCAGCCAGATGATGAGCACCACTGGTGGATGGTTTCGTGGTGGGCACCGACATCACTCCAGGTTTTCGGCTGTGAAGTAGCGTACGGTATGAAAATTCTGGGTATCCTGCTGGCGCTTGGAGTCATCTTCTTCACTGTAGCTCAGCTGAACCTGGTGGCTGTTATGCTGCCGGTGCTGGGTGCGATTGCTCTGTACTACCTACGTGACGAATGGATGAACATGCTCTTCCGACTCCCGCTATTGCTCGTCATCTACGGCTTTAATTCAGGTGTTTTGTACCTGTTCAACCGCTTTGAAGACCGCAACAATGTTGGCCACGTGGTTAAGGAAGGGGACAAGGATGCTGTCGCCAATTCTACCAAGCAACGGAGTATGCTGCTGTACGTAGTGTTCCCGCTCTGCTCACTTCTTCTGACAGTGGTAACAGGTGTCGGAATCGCCTGTGATGATCCTGAGCAGTGCGCCACCTCGGCTTATGCGGCTACTACGCCCGTGCTCGCAGGTTTGTGGGAGCTCGCGCGCGGAGCCTACCGATTGTAGAATGCATGGAAGTTAGAGCGTCAAGGGACGATAGGACAGCACGACGGCCGTGCGATATTTTGCTGGCTGATTGACCAGGGATTTTTTTTAATTGAACGTGTACTGCTACATAGAGATCGAGGCTGGAGTGAAAGGCATTGCATTGGGCGAAGGTTTGCTAACGTTGGCTGAAAAGGGCTCATCTCTTGTCGATCACGAAACCATTAATCCGTCTTGAAGGTGTGAAGCGTGCGGCAGGCACCGTAGGTTCTTGAGCTCTCAACTTCATTGTCCTAAGTCCAACGAGGCAGAAGTCTGGAGAGCACGGTGTCAGCTTCAAGGTTGTCTTCAACAGCACATTTTTTTTTTTCATTTCAAGGTCAATGATATATTGGAAGCATTAGCCGGTAGTTAGTTACTTCTACGAATCAACAGCACCAATATGCCGAAGTCGGCGTCAGCTGCTGCCACAATTGATCCGCACAGATGAAGGTCAGGGCTTGTGGAAAGAGTCGAATGAGGAGCGCGAAGCCCAAAATGATTCATCGTGGTCTACACGTCACTTCCAAGTAGAGTAGATGGATTCATCCTGCCATCTACAGCCTGTACATATTCAATTCCAAAGCATCGCCAACAAGTGTTTACCAGAAGGAGTTAGTGCAACATGTTCAAGGGTAAACACAAACCAAGTGATCGTTCCACATGAGCAAGTTGCGTCTGTCAGTAGATTAAGTTCATAGCGGTGCTGGGCATTTGACTTGTTAGTTGAAAAAGACGCACAGTACGGCAGCAAGCGTGCCAGCTGCAGCGGCGATACCGACGCAGACAACCGCCGGCAACGGTTCTTCCTCTGCCCGCTCCTTGCTACCAACCAGCTGCTCTTCCTCAAGTTCAGATTCGCGAAAGGGCTTCGAACGAGACCCAGCGCGGCGCGTAGTCTTCGCGGGCACCGCCATGGCCTTCTCTTCGCGTTTCTTGCGCTTGTGCAGTGAACGTGACGACACTTTGGCAGGTAGAGCTGCATTCTCAGTCTTCAGCTCGAAACCTTCCTGCTTCTTGTCGTGTTGCTTGGGATTTGATAGCTCTGGTGCACTCGTACTCAGTTCATTGTCCTTTGCACTCATGTCGGTGGGATTCGTGTTCGTGGATTTCTCAAAATCTCGTTCTGATAAATTATCCGGGATATCGTTCAAGTCGTTCGGCGACTGCAGGCGAGATTGAGCGCTGCCATCTTCGCTCGAAACATCGTCATCCTCCGTGTCATTGTACGAAAGTGTAGGGGCCACGTCCTCAAACTGTAGGAGACGAGTAACAAGAGCATGAATAAGTGACTGCAAGTATCATCATGTCTGCTTGAAATATGAAGGATTTACCTGGAGGTCCCGTCGAAAAATGTGGTCTGAGTAGCGCAGCAACGTTTGTACGAAGCAAACGCCCATTGCGTCGCTTGCATTCACGTTGGTATTGCCACAATCGTTCTCAGACATTCTACTGCTGCTGCTGTCGCTGTCTCGTGTTATTCCGATGATTTTTACATGGTATTTGCTGGCGAATGTCGTGAATACCTGCCAAGCAAGTGCCATGTTAGTAAAAGCTCACTCCATCACACACTGGAAACTTTTCTTACTTTCTGAGATTGGTCGCGTGCGGAGAGCCACCGCAATAGATTCATAAGCGCATCGAGACACTCGCGCTGTTCGATGCTCACTAAGTCCACAGCATTCACAAGCGGGTACAGCATGGGCAGAGGCACGGGCTTTGTTTTGTCGTCATTCTTCTCCTTCGCTAGCAAATATTCCAGTGTCGAAGACAGCATACTACTGGGCTCACAATGCACCAGCGGCACTTCTAGTCGCTCTAAATAGCAAGTCAAGAGCGCTGCGAGTACACGGCATTGAGCAGCAGCCTTGGTGCGCTGCTGTCGGAACAGCGTCTTGATCACCACAAACGCCCGTTGTTCCTGCAACAGTCCGTCAAACTGGTTGTCGTTCACCTCGCGCTGCATCCACATGAAGAGTGCCGCATGCAGTCTACGCTGCAGCTCTCGAGTCTGTTCGTCCACCAAGTCCGACGTGGCAGCGTCCGACACTAAAACGGCGAGTTCCGCGTCCGTTACCGTCAGCTTCGCCGTCTGCGATAGGAACACGAACAGGTACAATGCAATGGTGCGGATCAAGTGCAGCAGGAGTCCATCAGCGTCCTCCTTATCGTCTCCAAGCTCCAGTTCCTGCGGTTCTGCAGCTTGTTCGTCCGAGTCGATTGTTGCCTTCAGCTCGAGTACAGACATGTCCGGCAGCATCGCCATTGTTCCTGCGTACTAGTTGTGATTGCAATTCGCAGCCAGCCAACGGACAGTCTCAAATGGGGGCGCGCGAAGGAACTTGCTCTCGTTGAAGTCGCGGTCGTTATCGCTGCAAGTTCGGCGTAAGTGTCAGTGCAACCAACCGAGAAACGTCCGGCTCACTCCACTGCGATGACTCGAGACCTCGGAGTCGAAACAGTCGTTGACGGGGGGACTTGAGACTCAAGGCCAATGCTCAACTGAGCCCTGGAAACGCAAAGCCACTTGGTGGGTGGACTGCAAGTCGTGATCCACTCAACCAACGGAATTGAACGGGCTCGCCGCGTTCAAATCCCGTGCTTACGATCATCCTCTGCGCGAGCAGGTTAGTAACCTGAGGTTACCGTCTTCGCCTGTCCCCGATGACCGAAGAGCCGATCCACAGCAAGCTGCAGCCTGCGCTGGGCGTCTTCGCTCTGCTTGTGGCCCTGTACATGATCCCACTCGAGTCCGTAGGGTATCTGCTACGTGTTTTCGTGCTGGTTTACCTGGTACTGGCTTGCCTGGACGTGTCGCTGACGCGCTACCACCGCTGGGACTTCTCGTCCTCGGAGCCCAAGCCTCAGGCCAAGCATGTCGCGCTTGTCACGGGGGCGTCGTCTGGACTGGGCAAGGAGATGGCGTACCAACTAGCTGGAAAGGGCCATTCACTGCTACTGGCAGCGAGGAGTGAATCCGTGCTGGAACGGATGCAAACGGAGATCGAACAGGTTCATGACGGGGTCACGGTGTCATTCTGCGCGTGCGACTTGGCCTCCGAGATGGGGACTGCGGCCCTTGTGGCGTTCGCGGCCAAGAACGGACTCGCCGTCGACATCCTCGTGAACTGCGCCGGGTTTTCCCTCACGAAAGACTTTGTCGAGCTCTCGCAGACGCAGGTGACGCAGATCATGGCGCTGGATATGGCGGCGCTGGCGCAGCTCACTCACGCGTTCGTGCCGCAGATGGTGGAGCGAGGAGTGGGGAGGGTACTGAATATGGGCTCCATGGCCGGCTCCATCGTGTCCCCCTCGGCTGCACTGTACAGCAGTGCCAAGGCCTTCGTCCTCAACTTCAGCCAGGGACTTGACTACGAGCTGCGCGGCACGGGCGTCACCGTCACGTGCTTCTGTCCGGGCCCAGTGCACACCAACTTCGGCAGCACTGCGGAGTGCGATGACGCCATCTACATGAACATCCCCGGGACTGCATGCGCGCCGAAGGACTGTGCAGCGCGGGCCCTGCAGGCGATGGTCCAAGGCCAAACGCTGGCGTACGATACCTGGTTCGCGTCCATTTCCGCGTTCCTCGGAGCGTGCATGTGCCCAAGGCGTCTTCTTAGTGCGATCTGTGCCGTGTGTATGAATGCACCAAGCAAGGCGGCGCAGATGCTTCGCTGCTAGGGTCATCGACGACATGCTCTCTCGTAGTATCAAGACGAACAGGTTTGAGCAGTGCACATTATGTTTTTGATTGAGAAAGGTACACACATGCATCTAGGTACGTGTCAACATTGAGATGGCGAGTCTAGACGAGCTCCAGGGCGTCGAAGACGACGGAGGAAGACAGGAACTTCTGGGCCGGGT
>LGTU01001103.1:0-11890 GCA_001314425.1 Phytophthora pluvialis | reverse complement strand
AGCCGAAGAAAGAGGCCGACGACGGGCACACGTCTGCTACGAGCTGGGCCAGCATCTTTCACGAGATCTTTTCGGTCCGATGACTACTGCAGAGGGTCAAGTGCTGCGACACACGGCAAGAGCGTTCACACAGAGACGAGGACCGTGCTCGTTAGTGTCTTGGTCCTCTCTTGCGGCTTGAATGGGGCTCCTGGGGGCTGAGAGATCGCCGCACCTGCTGCTTCTATTGAGCTGCTCGTCCACGGAACGCGAAATGAGACCGACCTTGAACCGGCGGATGTATATCTTCTGCTCCGGCTAAGTGCGGCGCACTTAGTGGCTAGAGTTTGTGTACACTTGGTGTTCACGTGTATCTTCGGGAGATGCACATCAAAAAATGTATCTATCAACTGCTGGAAGGATGCCATTGCCACCTCCATGGATGTGGACGCTGCTATTGTCCCTACTGGTCTACACGACTGTGTGGCCGCTGGACCGCCTACCGGGCGGAGACAGCGGCGAGCTACTGGCCGAAGCGTGTGTCGGAGGGGTGGCGCACCCGCCCGGGTACCCGCTGCTGCTCTCGCTGCTGCGGCTCGTGCGCTGGGCAGCGCAACAGTGTTGCAAAGCTGCTACTGGCAAATACAGCTCGATGCACTTTGTGCTATGGGCTAATGCAATGAACGCAGTTGTTGCAGCAGGTGCAGCGGCGTGTGTGACGCATACTGTCTACTTGTTGACGAGCAAGAACGCGTCAACGGAGGCGGTTGCGGCTGGGCTCAGCTTTGCGCTGTCGAAGCTCACGTGGGAGTACGCACGCGGTGTCGAGGTGTTTGCACTGAATAATTTGCTGGTGGGGGTGCTGCACGTATTGGTGGTGAGGCACTCTGTGCAACCGACGACGAAGAATGCCTGTCTGGGGGCGTTCGTGTGCGGACTCGGACTCGCGAACCAGCACACCATCGGTGCGCTACTGTCTCAGTGTGTTGTCCGATTCGTAGTCGAGGATTTTGACTCCAATTTTCTTGATTTTTTACCGTGCAGTTCTCTTCGAAGCTCCGTTCATTTTGTGGGTCTTGCTGACGCATCGATTTCGCGTGATGGAGCTTCTCGTCGTGACAACAGCGTACGTTTCAATAGTTTATATTGTTTACTTTCTTTGCTCGTGAGATGAGACGACTCATTTCCTGTGCTGCGAGGCAGATTTCTTGCGGGCTTGTCGATCTATCTCCAAACTTTCTTGTCTGCACAAGAGCCAACACCCGGATCGTGGGGGAACACGTCGACATTTGCAGGTTTTTTATTATCATGAGATTACTGGCAGAACCCGGTTGTATTCACAAACTGTCGATTGCACGGCAGGCTTGTTGGCTCATCTACAACGACGGGAGTACGGAACGTTTAGACTGTCGCCTTTGCAAGGAGATTCAGAGGTATTTCTTCGTGAAAATATCTTTGGAATGATGCCGTCTAACCCGTTTTTCGTTGCAACTAGGGACTTCTGATGCGCTTAAAGGCATACGCTATGGACTGCGCTGAGGATTTCCACTGGATTGGTATCGTGCTGATGTGCCTTGGAGCCAAAACGCTCATGCTTCCCGATAGAACCCTGAGTAAACTTGTTCAGGTACTATGAAAGACCCAAAGCAGGTCCTATCGCATTAGCTAAGCATATTTTACGCGCTGTGTGCATTTTTCCCTGCAGAAAGGTTCTTCGTCCTGGCATCATCGCGTCGGATGTGCGCAGATATCTGGCTTGGTATGCTACTTGCTGGTGTTTCACTCATTGGCCAATCTTCCGCTCGATTCACCGATGCCGCGCGCGGTCTCGAGTCGCTTCAATATGCAGCCGAACACAATCCTTGCTATCTGGCTTGGACTCGGCCTTGCAGTAGCCACACGTAGCGCATCGCTAGTAGCTGCAGATGGCAACTGGATGAAAGCTGTCCGCTGCTCAGTCTGTTTGGTGCTGGTAGCAGCCCAATACCAGCGGAATCAGCCGGTTGGCGGCGACTTACGTGGAGACTTGATTCGGGAACACGGCGAAGCCATCTTTGACGTTATCCCACGCGATGCGGTTTTGCTCTCGTACACGGACATCAATTGGAATTCGCTACGTTACCTTCAGGTACGTCTGATAACCGATTTGGTGGCACTTGCTACAAGATGTTGAGTCTTCATCTTACACCGAGTAAATTACCCGCGTGTTTGTTGCAGGCTTGTGAAGGCGTAAGACGAGACGTATCTCTTCTGAGTCTTCAGCTCTTACCATTTCCATGGTTTCCACGCCAACACGAACTGTATCCAAACATCACCTTCCCGACAATGCAGCGTGGAGTTTCGACGGTCAAAAGTTCCCCAGGTTACGCGAGACTTTTGCACGACTTCCTTGCTGTCAACATCGCGAAACACAGAGACCATCTCTTCCTCGACCTCCACGCAGTGACGCAGAACGACGAAGATATCGCTCCGAACGGTCAGTATCTCGGCTTCACACTCACGCCACACGGCTTGGTTTGGAAAGTGAATTTGCTTCCATCATCCACAGCGGAGTCCGATGCCTTGTACTCTCAGTGGAAAGCCATATCGCCACCAGCAGTGCGCTTCACTCCTTCGTTGTACCCCGCTGGGAGTTGGGAGTTCGCATCGGCTACCATCGCGAACGACGCGTGCTACCAAGGTGCCTTATTCTCTCTCAGCTACTGGATCGAGCGTGGCAAGACCATCCAGCACGCTAGTGAAGCGGCCAAGTACGTGCTCGGAATGCGCTGCACGAGCCAACTCCTGACTCAAGTGGAAGCCGATGCAGCAGTCGCCGATGGGTCGTGGGGACTCACATATGACGCATACGACTTGACCAAGAACGCGGCTCTAGCAGCGATGCGGTACTCCAGCGGACTCGAGCTCATGCAGCCACTCATCGCCCCACTGAAAGTGCAGCAAGGACGCAATGGAGCGAGTCATCGACAGCAGTCCGAGCTTCAAGAACTCGACAAGCTGGTGAAGCATTTGTCGGAGACCCGTCAAGTTGCCATCGCCCGGGTCAAATCTCTGCTCAAGGTCATGAAACTGCGCCACGACCCCGACACAAACGCGTTCGAGAACTTCATCGGATCCCAACACGCCGCCAACAAGCACAAATCCACCAAGACCAGCAGCAAGAGGCACCATTAAACATGGTTACATTTTTTGGGGTAGATTCGTACTTAATCACGAACCTCCATCGCTTGGCTCTGGGTCGGTTGGAAAGATACACTACGTGACAAGCAGGCAAAGGGTCACTACGCACGCGACCTCGCTCCTCACCGCCCTCCCAGCCTCCCCCACCTCTCTTAAGCACATTCTCCATCATGGTACGCGTTTCCAGCTCCCTCTCCATACCTCATTCATCTTCTACAGCCCCGTATAACGCCCACAAAATGCTCTTTAACCCCCACACAGTCAGGCGCAGTCAAGACGCAAGCGGAGGTGAAGGACATCACGCGCATCGAGCGCATCGGCGCGCACTCACACATCCGCGGCCTGGGTCTGGACGACAGCCTGGAGCCGCGCATGTCCTCGCAGGGCATGGTGGGCCAGACGGAGGCCCGCAAGGCGGCGGGCATCGTGGCCAAGATGATCGAGGAAGGCAACATCGCCGGCCGCGCCATCCTATTGGCCGGCAAGCCTGGCACGGGCAAGACGGCCATCGCCATGGGCATCGCACAGGCTCTGGGGGAGGACACGCCCTTCACGACCATCGCCGGTAGCGAGGTGTTCTCGCTCGAGATGAGCAGGACGGAGGCCTTGACGCAGGCGTTCCGGCGCTCGATTGGCGTGCGGATCATGGAGGAGACGGAGATTATCGAGGGAGAGGTCGTGGAGATCCAGGTGGACACCCCGACCGGCGGCGTGGGGGACAAGGTGGGCAGGTTGACGCTCCGCACGACGGAGATGGAGACGGTGTACGATCTCGGAGCCAAGATGATCGACTCGCTGACCAAGGAGAAGGTCGAGGCCGGTGATGTGATTACGATCACCAAGGAGTCGGGCAAGATCTCCAAGCTCGGACGGTCGTTCACGCGGTCTCGGGACTATGATGCCATGGGAGCGCAGACCCGCTTCGTGCAGTGCCCCGAGGGCGAGCTGCAGAAGCGCAAGGAGGTGGTGCACGTGGTGTCGCTCCACGAGATCGACGTGATCAACTCGCGCTCGCAGGGCTTCCTCGCACTGTTCGCTGGCGACACAGGCGAGATCAAGGACGAAGTGCGTGAACAGATTGACACGAAGGTTGCGGAGTGGCGTGAGGAGGGGAAGGCCACCATCGTGCCCGGTGTGCTGTTCATCGATGAAGTGCACATGCTGGACATCGAGTGCTTCTCGTGGCTCAACCGTGCACTGGAGAGCGACATGGCCCCCGTGCTCATTATCGCTACGAACCGTGGCATCACGCGTATCCGTGGCACGAACTACAAGAGTCCGCACGGTATCCCCATCGACCTACTGGACCGACTCATGATCATTCCCACGAAGCCCTACAGCGAGTCAGAGATGCGTAAGATTCTCATCATTCGCTGCGAAGAGGAGGATGTGGAGATGACGGAAGAGGCCAAGGACCTGCTCACGCGTATCGCCGTGGAAACGTCGCTGCGATATGCCATCCACATGATCATCACCGCGTCGCTCGTATGCGCGAAGCGCAAGGGCACCGAGGTGGATGTGCCCGATATCAAGCGCGTCTACTCGCTGTTTGCCGACGTCAAGCGCTCCACGCAGTTCCTGATGGAGTACCAGCGCGAGTTCATGTTCCACGAGATGGACGACGAAGAGGAAGACGAGGACCAGGATATGGAGCAGTAGATGATGAGGCCAGGCAGTCAAAGACAGAGGAAGTGCCTTGCCCGTGCCTGCTAGTCCAGCTGCCAGTGCCTTGTGTGACCTATAACAATGAAATCCCACTTACTATTGCAGCTATTTGCATTGCGTCTACACGTTATTAGTGCGCTGTTCATTTGGCCGAGAAGAAGGAGCGCAGGTCACGCTGTTTAGGTGGGCCGCTGTGTTTCTTGGCCTCTTTCTTGGCCTTGGCGGCCTTCTCGGCTGCAGCTTTCTTCTTCTTCTCGTCCAGTTTCTTCTTGGCAGCCTTCTGCTCCTGTTCAATCTCCTCAGGAGCGAGTTGCACCTCCTCGTACGTCTTCTCCGTGACCATGTAGCCTTGCTCGTTAATGCGAGTCTTGGAGATAAGTACCCGCCTCTTGGTCGCGACAACGGGTTCCTCCGCGGAGTCGTCGGCTTCATCCTCCGACTCCGCGCGCTGCTCCGTATGAGTCTCCTCGTCCGATTCCTCGGCCTGTTTTGACTTCTTAGTCTCCGCTGGGGAGGCATTCAGCTTGCGCTTCACGTTGCGACTCTTAGGCGCCGGAGTGCCCGCCGGCTTGGGTGCCGGTGCTGCGTCCTCTTCATTGTCGTCATCGTCACTGATAACTCTCTTATTGGTCTTGACAAACACGGGCGCGTCCGTCTCGTCATCCTCTTCCTCATCACTGTCGACCGTCAGCACGTTGGTCATGTCGAGCTTCTTGGCCTCCGACTTGCTGGTCGTCTTGCTACCTCCGTTCGTGCTCGAGCTGCTGGCCTTAGAGAACCCCGTCTTGCCACTGCTCTTGAAGAATGACGACGAACCCGAAGTCGTCGCAGGTTTCTTCTTGGCTGACGCGTTGATGGCGTCGAAGGCCGAGATGGTCTCCTCGCCCTGTTCCTCGCCAAAGTCGCGGCGCGCCGTGGCCTCCGCGCACTTGACGCCGCTGGCGTACAGCGTCTTGGCAGCTACAGACAGCGGCGCGTGCTTGGCTACACCACCGAGCACGTCGTTGCGCGCCTGGCGCTCCTGCGCCCAGCAGGCCGTGGCCATGGCCGCCGCTTCGTCTGCGCCGTCTCCTGCGGCCTTCGGCTCGCCGTAGAGCGCGTAGATCTGCTGGCACAGCACGCCGTCTGCCTTGTCCAGACTGCCTACAGCTAGCGACAGCACGCGCGCCCTTGGGTCGCGCTTGGCGGCGGCTGTTTCGCTCGTGTCCGCGTCATCGTCGACGGCTGCGCGCGTGATCAGCACTTGCAGCGCCTTGACGCTGCTGTTCCCGGCCGAGAAGATCGCGAGCGCCTTGAGGCTGACGGCGGTGGGCACCTGCGACCGGATGCTGAGCGTGCGGTACGAGATGGGCTCGCCCGCGTCCAGCACCGTCGAGGAGATCTCTTCCAGGCAGCGTTCCATGGTGGCCATCTTCCCGCCAAAAAAGACGTCACTATTGCAATCCCCGCCCAAAGCTGATGGTACAGTGTACCGTTACGTACGATACACAAGGTTTAAGTAAGGATTGTGTCAAATTGTAGTTGAAACCGACAAGACGGGAGTCTCGAGTCGGGACTTAAGGCTGCTCGCAGGCAAGCGCTCATGACTACATAACGTGCTACTGCAACACTAGATAGCGACCGCGCCTAGATACAGTTATGTTGTGCTTGGCACAACGAATGCTAACGATCATTAACGACGACGACACGGATTGCAAGCACGTTCTAACAGTACTGTAGCGTCAAAGTATCCAAGACGCGTGCGCACAACCCAAACCTGTCCACCGTACATGTACTGGGTGAATCGGTCTGAGGCAGTACACTACCGGCAGTTCCCGCATCGCACAGTACGCTTTACACCGACTAGTGGAACGGCGACTTCCTCGGTGTTCCAAAGGTCTGAGAACTGCTCGTTCTCAAGGACGGCCACGTCTGTCAACACTGTTGACTCAGCAGACAAGGGTCCAACAAGGCTACCCACGCTGCCGAGCAAAGCTCCACGTCAGTGCACTGCACTGAGTGCAGACCCCAAGCGAGCGCTCGCCGTGAGAGTCGCAATATACCAAGGCGCAATAATAGATCAGCGCTGCCACACGAATGTTCCCAGAGGAGCTTCCCTGCAGGTACCAAGCCTTCAGGCTTTAGGTCTCACGCTGCAAATCTACAAATGCGTTCAGGGTGCAGCAAGCGGTATTCTAAAGGTCCGGCACGACACGAGGGGCGGCCGACGGCATGAGAGCAGACGTATACCTGATAATTAGTCTGGTGTTGGCGTTCTCAGACCCACGCCGTCGTAGTACGACGGCTCGTACAGTCCCCAAGGCAATCATGCCGACGTCGCGCAGATACGTCTGCACTGTCAAATCAAGTCATGTGGGCATAGCGCGGCCACTCTCGAAGTTTGTTCCAGATCGCCGGAACTGGAACATGTTAAACGCGGGTGACTAACAAAATGTATGCTCGCAGAAACAGGCCCGAGGATCGCCTGGAACTTCAAGTTCGAGGTAATCTCCGCGGCCTGCCTTGTACACGTGGACAAAAGTGCTGCTGGCAAGACGACAAAGAAAGCGGGCCGCGCGCGAGCTTGCATGCACACCAAGGTTGAACCAAACGCATGCTTGCTGCATTTTCAAATAAAGAACTCCTGTTGTCGCCTAGCCTATCTACCGGCCGAGGCTTTCCTGCTCGTCCATCCGCGGCGGCTGGGAGCGCACACACACACGCTCGGCCCCGCGTTCCTTCTCCTCTCTGTCGCTAGCGGCCTGGATCGGCTTACTTCTTGTTGGCAAAGTGGTTGTTGATCCACTCGCTGGTCACCGACTTGGGGCGCTCCAGCGGCAGGCCCAGAGCGCGGTCCCAGAAGAGCTGCGAGAGCACACCGATGGCACGCGACACGCCAAAGAGCACCGTGTAGTAGTTCTTCTGCGTCAGGTTGTAGTGCTGCAGCAGCACGCCGCTGTGCGAGTCCACGTTCGGGTACGGGTTCTTGGTCTTGCCGTGCTCGGTCAGAACGCCGGGCATCACCTGGTAGATCGTGTCCACGATGCGGAACAGCTCGTCATTGGGCATGTACTTGAGGCCGAACTCGCGCTGGCACGTGTAACGCGGGTCGGTCTTGCGCAGCACGGCGTGGCCGTAGCCCGGGATGACCTTGCCGGCGTTCAGCGTGTCCCACGCGAACTGGGTGATGGTCTCCTTGTTCACCTCCAGGCCCTTGGTGCGGAACTCGGCCTGCAGGTCGAGGATCCAGCCCAGCACCTCCTGGTTGGCGAGGCCGTGCAGCGGGCCGGCCAGGGCGTTGAGGCCACCAGCCAGGGAGAGATACGGGTCCGACAGCGTCGAGCCGACCAAGTGCGTGGCGTGCGCGCTGGCGTTGCCACCCTCGTGGTCGCTGTGGATCACCAGGTACAGACGCATGAGCTCGTCGAACTCAGCGTTGTCGAAGCCCAGCATGCGGTTGAAGTTGGCCGAGTAGTCGAGGCTCGAGTCGTAGGCGTTGTTGGACTCGCCGAAGTACGTGTTGCGATAAATAAGGGCGGCCACCTCGGGGAGGCGGGCGATGAGGTTCATGCTGTCCTCGTACGTGTACTCCCAGTAGGTCGACTTGTGGATGCCCTCGGCGTACTTCTTGGCGAAGATGCTCTCGGTGTTCATGGCGGTCACGGCAGCCGAAAGCTGCGTCATGGGGTGGGCGTGCTTGAGGTCGCGGACGATCTTGAGCACGTGCTCGGGCACCTTGGCGCGAGCGTGCAGCTCAGCGGTGACGCTGGCGGCCTGGGCGGCCGTGGGGACCTCGCCCGTCAAAAGTAGCCATAGTAGACCTTCCGGTAGGGGCTCGCCGCCCTCCTCCTTGGCCGGCAGGCACTTCTGCAGGTCCGGGATGGTGTGGCCGCGGAAGCGGATGCCTTCGTCGGCGTCCAGCAGCGACGTCTCCCACAGGAGCGACTTGATTCCGCGGGCACCGCCCAGGGTCTGGTCCACGGTGACCTCGCCGAGCGACTTGTGGCCGTGCTCCGCCTTGAGCTTCTTGAGGGCCTCCTGGCGCACGGGGATCTGCTGCTTCAGCTCGTCCAGCAGCGTGGGCGTGGCCGTGGAGAGCGCACGGGCCGCAGCAGGGGCAGCAGTCGAGCGCGCGGCGATGGTGGCCGTCTGGCGGAGGGACTTGATGATAGCGCTCATGTCTGCGGCACGGACGACGGCAAGATACAAGTGGTTAGAGGCACTGCAACATGCAACGTATCCGCTAGGCCAGCGGATCCTCGAAGTGCATCTGGTCGAGCGTCAAGTCCGCGAGCAACGTGGCGGCAGGGCGCACCTGGAGATCTGGAAGCTTCGCGAGTGCTGCAGTTATCGGAGCTGTGTCTGGCGCCCGGGAGATTGCGAAATGGCACGCTCTGTGGCTGCGCTGCGAGCGACCATTTGGGCTCCAGGTCGGCGGCGCGGTCAGCTCGATGATTCAACCAGATCGAGTTGCGCGGGGTATCCGATCCGGCAGTTCGTCGGTAAGCGCAGCTGGCTCGGCCACGTTCGCCGTGAGGGTGGCTCACTATTGCAGATCAGAGGTTTGTCGCGTCCGCAAAAGACGGTTGCCTTTGCGGCGCGCGCGCTGATTGGATGCCTGCGTACGTGGACCGGCCAATCTTGTTGTGAAAGGGAGTGATGGGTACTGCAGGGCGAAATGGTCCGGAGGTGACACGCAAGCAAAGCGGGGAGTTTGGGCTGCGCTGCAATCCCTCGCGAAAGCACGTTAAACACTGGGCCGCTCGCCGGGCGTGAAGAAGCCGCGCGAGCTGCGTTTTCGCCGATGACTCCGGCGGGCTCGGAAGCGAACGCCGCACGTCGCACTTGCGTCAAACGGCCCCCAACGGCTGACGAGTCAAATTGTCGAGGCCGGCAGTGCTGCTTGGACGCCGAGCATGACGCCACGCCGGACGTCGACGGGGATTTGCTTCAGAATCGTCCGCTTCCAACCGTGCAAGTTCAACAGACGGAGCCAGTCCGAGCTTCAGCTTCGCTCGCTCTGAGTGTCTGTCGCGCTCGGCTGCAGGCTGCTTGGTTGACGCTAACGCGCACAGCTCCTGCACCTTGAAGTTGCGCTGTTAAAGAGCGAGTATATGGCGCTCAGTATGGCCCGAGTTCCAGCGTCAAGCTTCGAGTCGAGGGCGGGAAAAAGGGGGATGTTCCGTTGCGGATTGTCGGGCATAAAAGCTGAAGTCTCCGATCTGAACGCCGGATACCGGATACCGTACGTGGCCGAGTTGAACCTGCATCATCCCGTGCGCCGCGGCAACTGGCTCGAGGGCACCGGCCAAATCGCCGCCACTTTCCGAATCGATGGCAGGGAATCCCAGCCGGGGGTAGATGCTGCTGTACGCGGCACCAGCGAGCATGCAAGCCGGCTCGGCGACGCCACTTCCAGATCGCACTTCCAGCGCAACTTCCAGGCCGTGCTGGAGAATGGGGAGCGCGTCCTGTCCATTCAATGGCTGGCCGTGGCCGCTGCCTTTCCGGGTACTGTAAAAGCACGATGCTGTGGGGGTGCTTGCTTGGAGATCGGGGATGCTGGGGCTGACGGCACTGGGGCCGCGACGAAGACGGAGTGGCGGCGTTGCCTCTGGGAGTGCTTTCTTGCTTGCTGGTCTGACGCACGAACTGTCTGACTGTCAAATTCTTCAACGTGTCGATCTGTTGTTCAGAGCACGTTGCGTGGCATGTTGAGAGGGGGCCCTACTTCCGACCATGCCGTCGGTGCTGGTACTGTACATCTTTGCTGTGGCGGGTGCGGTGACTTTGCTGAGGTGGACCATCGTACATTTTACTTGCGGTGTGGTGGTTGTTTTCCGGATGCTGGTGAGGTAGACAAGAGTATCAATGCTGGCACTCTCGTATGTTAGCATTGCCAGCGACCCGTGAGTGCTGCTTGACCGGTGCTGTATTGCAGAGCTACGAATGGCTGGAGCTTTCGGCATCGAAACAGCGCTAGAAATGTCCCTATTGTCGGGCGATCAAACCAGATTGGTATGATGCAGCCTGCTACCGGTGAGCTCTGCATGCGTCAATGGGCTTGGCGAATTGCAAACAGCGCGTAGAGTATAAAGGTATACGAGGGACGCCTTGCATTCCAGTGATCCAAGTTGCAGTTTTCTACGGTTGTCACCATCTTTTGCGCAGAAGCTTCCTTCCTGCGCTCGACCGAGTTGCGACTGCGATGTGGTTCATCATGAACAGTTCATGCGATGTGGTGTTGAACAATGCGTAATTGGCTTGCTAATGTAGCCGCTGCATCCCGGTGACACGCGAATGGCCTGGTAGCTTTTGGAACACCACGGAAGGCACAATTCCGCTAGTCGGTGGCATAAAGATCGTCCACATCGCACCGCGATACATGTACGAGCATGGCCGCATTGCCCCGTGGCACCACTGACTGTAACATTGAGATGTGTCACGGTACTCCTCTTTGCATTGTGGTACTTTGTACCATTAGTGATGCTTGAGATGGTGAATACCTCTCTAAGCTGTTTTACTGTAGCCTACTACAGTTATAGTGGACACCATAGACTAGCTGTGGTTGCCTCTGGGCCAGTCGTCCCAGTAGGGCAGCCTCCTAATGCGCTAGCCTCTAAATCTAACTCACTTCGTATTTCGACACCATCTCAACAAGAACCTGCCAGCCGTGCGACCGTTCAACCATCGCCAAGTGCGCAAAGAGCGCTTGCGGTCGAAGACTCAGCCTTTGCAACCTCGTGAGCGTCGCCACCAGGAAGCGAAAACTAAGGCGTTCCTGATGAAGACGATGGACAACATGCACGTCCGGCCGGTAAAGAACCTCACGACTTCCTACGAGATCTTCCACTACATCTGCGAGAAGTATGAAGGCGCCTCCTTCAACGGCGACCCATACTTTATCCAACACTACTTGATGGAGATCAAGTATGAGGAAGGTTCTGACTTGACCAAGTTCTTCCTGGAACTTGAGAATGCGATGAAAGCCGCATCAGAAGCCACCGACTCGGTGATGACGGAAGGACAGAAGTCTCTGTACCTATTCCACTCCATGCCCGGCTCATGGAAGAATGACCTCCGCATT
>LGTU01001102.1:0-11942 GCA_001314425.1 Phytophthora pluvialis | reverse complement strand
TGGTCGTACGGTGATGGCTGGTAGCAGGAGTCGCAGTTTATTTCGCTTCTCTTAAGCTGGACGACTCGAAATGCCACTCCGGCCCTGAAGATAAACAAGCATTAGCCGAAAGCTTCCCTGGTTGATATGCATCATTTTTTTTTCGTAAGGACATACCGTCGTCGGACGGCACATTCCTTTCTGAGGCCGAGGACTTCTCGCGATGAGCTTTCGTTGATAAAAAAAACAAGCGTCGCATACTGAAGTCAAGTGTGCACGCGTCGCATGCGATCTAGTGGTACCCTGTACCAGTGCTGTCGGTACCGCGTACCGTCGTCTTATCTACTTTTTTCACATTCCTCCAAAGTTGGGGCAGCGCGCGCCGGCGGCCGAGATGGAGAGCTTCCTGAGCGACGCGGGGGCAGAAGAGCGCGCCAAGGCGGCGCAGCACGAGGACCAAGCGCGCGCCGACTTCTTCGCGCACTTCCCGCACCTGCGCGAGTTCTTCTGCGGCGGCTCCGCGGCCGCCATCAACATCGTCGTCACCTTCCCGCCCAACAAAGTCATGTTCCGGCAGCAGGTGCGCACCGTTTCCTACTACTACTACTACTACCACTAGGTATATCATAGTACTACTACTCTACTAACTCTTGCTCCGGCATGCCAGCTATTCGGGCTGAGCACGTGGCAGGCCTTCGAGAACGTGCGCAGCGAGGGCTGGCTCATGCTCTACCGCGGCGTGAAGCCCCCGCTGCTGCAGGCCATGGTGTCCAAGAGCATCATGTTCGGGCTCTACAACTTCTACGACGAGCTGCTGCTGGAGCACTTCGGAGAGCATCGAGGGCTCAACCTGGTGGCCGCAGGCATGGCCGGCACGTCCGAGGCGGTGCTGGCGCCCTTTGAGGTGCGACAAGGTGGTGGAGGGACAACGGAAGAGACAAGTGTCGACTTAATGCTTTCTCTTTTACTGTTTTCTTTTTATTTTTGTGGCCTGCAGAGGGCGCAGACGCTGCTGCAGACGCCCAAGTTTAACCGGGAGATCGCGGGCGCGTACGACGCGATGGTGCACATCAACAAGTACGGGCTGAGGGAGCACTACCGAGGCCTCTCGGCCATTCTGTGCCGCAACGGACCGGGAAATATTTTATTCTTTGGGCTGAGAGGACCGGTGAGAGCGCTGCTCCCTCGAGGGGAGACGTCGGCGGCCACGATGACGAACGACTTCATCTGTGGTGCCATGCTGGGCGCGGTGATTAGCACCTTCACATTCCCCATTAACGGTGAGTTTTTGCGAGTTGCCACTGGTAAAAGTCTTTTTTTTTTTTTTTGCTGACAGGAGATATGGCTTTTTGGATGCTGTTCAGTGGCACGGACACGTATGCAGAGCGAGTACGGGCGGCCGTTCATCGGGCCGTGGGAGGCCTTGCAGCTTACGTACAAAGAGCGTGGGCACAGCGTGCGGAGATTGTACCGCGGCGTGCAGATGAATTTCTTCCGATCGCTCTTGTCATGGGGCATCATCAACTCTACATATGAGAAACTGAAATCAATCACGTGAGTTCGAAGTAGACGACGAACGCGCTTCAATTTTCTGAATAGAACCTAGTTTTTTGTGTGTAGGATATTCAAATCGTGTGTGACCGAGTGTTCATTCACGCACTTGAGCCAGACGCAGCTCTCCGAATCTAGGGATCGCCGCCATCGGACACTGACTTCAAGATCGTGCCCAGTGAACTGATCAACTGCGACTTGTTGCGTGACGACACCACTGAAATCCTCGAGGACATGGCGAATACAGCATCTCGTCATCGTTCACTTGCCAGCAGATTCTCGAGCCTGAGTCGTTGTTTTCCACACACCCACTCCAGCAACTTGGTTCCAAATTGCTTTACGAACGCCGGCTTCTGCGTTTCCACTTTACTAAAAGAACATGCGCTCATTGCGGACACAGGTTCGTAGCACAGTTCCTGCCTTGGAAGAGGTCCCATTTCGCCAAGAGATCAAGCGAGAAGAATATCACGAGAATGACTGAGGAGGCGTCTATTCTTTCGGGGTCGGTGCGTGGTGAGGAAGGGTCTAGCGAGATAGATGCCGCGAGCAATGTTGCTTTGCTCGAAGATGTTTTGAAGGCGAATGGGGAGGAACATCTCTACGATACGATCATGGAACTCGCTGTTTACGTGGAAGATGACCCGCTAGTGATATTTGGTTGGCAGAATGTGGAAGACTTCGTTCGCGGCATTCAGACCGCTCGGGCGCAAGCTGTTGCTCCAGGAGGTGTGCCACTGCCAGTTGATCCGCTTGGTCTTCCTGCTGCAGTGAACGTGCAGAACTTCAAGGAAGCCGTGCTCGATTATGCAAGGATCCAAGGGGCTTCTGCTCGTCTTGACACCACGTGCCTTCCATGCTCGTTGGCGCAGTTCGGCCAAGTGTCGTGTATGCTATCGAACCTGGACAACGACCCGTGGATCCATCGCGTCGTCGCCGTTGGAGTGCCACACGCGCTGCCGATCGCTTGCGTCTACGTGCCGCGGCTTCGTTCGAATACTCTAGACAGAGCCACGCCACAACTTCCGAAAAGCTTGTGGGGATAGAGCAGACCATCCTCGATAGGCAATTTAGCATTGAACTCCCAACGGCACACAACCCAAAACGATAACCAGCTCACAGTCCCAGTTTCGTTGCATCGGTAAGAGCCCCAGCTTTCTTCCGTCGAGCTCAGTCCCGAAGCCAGTTGAACGTTTGTCGGTCTTAGCGTAGTCTCCATGCAGAATGTGGCGAATATCTCTGTGCCTCGCACGTTCGAGGTGAATTCTCCTCCGTGATGTTTTCCTCCTTTCATCTAGGATTTTCTCGTTCGATGCCGCTGTCGCTCGCGATACTTTCATCGTTGCTTTTGGTCCTTCTTCCTTTTCTACTCGCGCTTTGTGGCGCCGTCGATGGTATTCTTCGCCTTCTGCGTTCTTTGTTTGCATATTTTGTTGCAATGATTCATTATTCACGTCGACAAGAGTTGGGAGTTCATCCCAGGTTAAGAAGTGTTATTTTCACCTCCGCGAGGAATGCAGTGCCACGATCAATTGAAGAGAAATACGTGAGCCCCGCACTTGTCGTGCAACTGGTACGATGGCATTGGAAAATGCTTTTGTGTTCCTGTGGCAAGGTATCCAACCCGACAACGAGCCTTCGAAGCTGCACATCAGAATCCACCTACCACTGGTACTGCCTAACCTCGCACGATGTCAAGAAGTCCTCCACTTCTGCGAGGAACTCGGCATCTGGCTCCTACTTTTTTAACGTGGCAAAGGTAGAGTGGTGCTGATCTGCTGCTGCCGCCTCTGAGCATTTACTTCCTTACACGAGAGCACACCAATCGATCTTCTCGATGTAAACGACGGTTCATTTCCCCTTTAGCAACAAGTTTTGTAGGGTTTTCGTGACTTGCAAGTTGTTTTCCGACCCCCATTCGCCTAGTTTGCCGGCAAACTGCTTCACTATAGTCTGGCGCTTGGCCACGCTGTTGAGATGCATTGGCACGTTGCGAACGAAGGTTACCGTCACCGTGCCAGCCTTGGCCGAGTTCGTCGCAGGAACTGCCACAGTCCACCCCGTCTCACTGGCGTTCATGCCATTGAAAGCCCCTTCGCCTTCAGTGAACAACCTCCAGACGATCACAATTCGTTCGTTCTCCTCATACCGACGAATGACGATTCGCTGCAGCACGGAAGCGATCTTGCCAGAGGCCAAGTGAGTCGTGATGCGAAACTTGAACGCAACGGTATTGTCTGGGTCATCCACGCCTTTGTAAAGTTATCGACTCTCCTGGCGATGATACAAGGGCGCTGTGTACCATCGCGACCGGCAGATCGCTCGGAAGTCGAACAGCAGCGTCAGTTTCCCCCCATGCAGGAAGTATCCTGTGTCCGGGTCCTTGATCCATGATTCACTAGGATCGTCCCAGTTGGGCTCTGTAGCGTTCAACCCTCTTGAACGTAAAGTCTCGTCGGTCTGTGCGTAGACTTCATCGAGCTCATTGATGCATGCCGCGAAGATGGCATCATCTGTATGGATAGGCTCCAGCCGAACGCGTCTGTGCTGACAGCGTCGTGTCCCAGTGTCAATATCTCCACGGGCCGGGAAATGATCCAAAGCAGCGACCCGTTGGCTCATCAATTCCTGGAATTTCTTCAGTAGAGCTGCACGGCCGTCAATTGCCTTAACCAGTCGGCTTTGCTCCGCTTCGGCAGCCATTCGTGCGGCGACTTGGCGGTCTGCAAGCATCTTCCACGCTGCCACAAACACATTGTCGAGTCCTTGGGCTTTCTTGAGTTGCTCCGTTAAGTTCGCAACCTCGTGCTGGAGACTTTCTCGCTCGACACGTCGGCGCTCCCGATAGGTTCTTCGCCTCTTGCGGTCATTTGCCTTCTCTAGCTCTCGCTTCACGTCAGCACCTTCGCTGTTCTGTGTCTTCAGACGTCGGGTACCGGTACTCGCCAACTTGGCAACGCGCTCAGAGGTTTTCTCGAAATTTGCGTTCGTCTTCGGCGATAAGTTTCCGCTGCCATCGCTATCCCTTGGCGATAGAGATGACGGCGGGGGTGTCGGTAGAGCACACGCAGTAAGGAAGTCGTCCACCTCTGCGAGGAATGCTGCATCCGGCGTCGTCATGGTCGAACTGGAAGTGAGACCCATTCAAGACCTCACGCTCCGTGGTGTATCGGACAAGGTATGCCTATCATTTAACGGGTGCTTCCAGCACGCAATCAGCAATTACACGGCTCTTGCTGGGTCTAACTGCAATTTCAGTTGTACATGTATCCGATAGTCACGATTTCCAGTGAGCTTGGGCTTCTCTCGCTCGACAACAGTACGTCGACTGCACAGCCTCTTTCTGTCGTCGGAGGTAGGATTTGTGTCGTACACGAGTCTGGGCCTTCTCCTGCTCAACTTTGGCAGCGCTATCTTGGGTCTTCTTCTTCCTACGACTGGGAACCTCCTGTCGGCTCGAGGCTATTGCTGACGTGCACTGCGCGCTCACTACGTTGCGGTTAACCTTTACGAGCAAGGTGGCCATACTACTCATCATGCCATGGGCATCGCTCCCATGGTCGCAAAAAGTTGCTAGACAGACGCAAAGTCTCAGACCTGAGTTCGGGAAGACGACAAGAGCTGGTCGTGGATGGTGACAACACAAAGGCGATCACTGGAGTCCCACTGAAACGATGAAATGAGGTCGCCATGGTCGCCACCGAAACGAGTTGCCTCGATGGTCTCCACTAACCGCTGCACTTGCCTACACGTTGCCATCATGGTCACTGCTCCCGTGTGAGGAGGTCTTCATCATGCCGTGCACACGCCGAATCAAGCTCCGTGCTTCGGTGCGCACTGTGGGCGGAGCAGCTCGACCAACGACAACTCCAAGGATGGCAAAGGCGACATCGTATATCACCCCCACGTACCGTCTCTTCCAGGACGATGCAAGTCGCTGCTCTCATTTGTCCATCTTGGCCGGTGCGAGGAGATCGCGATCGCGTCGGACAAGATGCAGCTTCGAAGCATGGCGGGTGGCAACGAGACCACGGCCTACATGATGCAGACGACCGCGATCTACGCCGACGAAAGCTGCAGCGGACCCGCTGTGAACGTGCTCGCCATCTCGAACGACGCCTGCTCCGCTTCGGCCTGCACACCCCGGGCTTTCGGGAACAACACGAACTTCTACAAGAGCGTCACCTGTTACTCCACCGACAGCTTCTCGTACGACCCGATGGAAGATCTGTTCCTCGGCAAGACGTTCATCGAGGGCCAAGCGTACAGCAACGCCAGCTGCACGGACGACGCGTACGTGTACAGACAAGGACTGATTGTCGGAGGGTGCGAGCCCTTCACGACGAGAGGCAACCACAGCGTCACCGCCACACTCGCAGGAGACGGATCGGCGACGATGCTGCTGTACAACAACACGGAATGTGCCGATCCGCCGATGACGACGTACGCACTGGGGGACGATACACTCGCGGACCATCTCTGCTACGAAGGGATCAGCAACACCGGCTTGGTGCAGTACATCGCTAGGTACTTCGTCCACCAGGACTACGCGTCGGTGAGCAGCAGCGGAGGTTCCGACACGCAAACAGCGGCAACGGCAGGCTCTGGGGCTTCCAGTGACATCGTGTGGATGGTTTGCGGTATTGTCGCGGCGCTTGTGGTAGCGTTGGCGTTTGTTTTGCGTCGTAGACACAAGACGAGGAAGCACCGGCAGATGGAGGAAACGCTGGCCGTGATGGAGGCGCATGCGGCCGACTACAGTTCGCGTAGCCTGACTACGCTTCATGCCCACACTTCGGATCGAGCTTGGGATGACGACACCATCGTGGCAGCGAGGATACCGCGTGACAAGGTGATTCTGGAGACGCTCGTGAGTCGAGGAGCGTTTGGTGAGGTGTACAGCGGGACGTACAATGGGTCACCGATCGCGGCCAAGATGCTGCTCGTCGATACGAGACGCAGTATCCTGCACGTGAACGCGTTCATCGCAGAGGTGAAGCTGGCAGCGGCCATGGACCACCCGCACATTGCCACGTTCATTGGCGTGGCTTGGGACTCGCTCACAGACCTTTGCTCCGTGACGGAGTTCATGGAAGGCGGCGACTTGAAGGCGCTGCTGACACTTTACGATCAAGAGAATCACCGCGTGGGCTTCGACCACACCAAAGTCAAGATCGCACTACACGTGGCCCACGCACTCACGTACTTGCACTCGCTCGACCCGCCCGTGATTCATCGAGACTTGAAGTCGAAGAACATTTTGCTGAGCAACGAGCTGGACGCCAAGCTGACGGACTTTGGCATCTCCCGCGAACGGGTGGACGAGACCATGACGGCTGGCGTCGGGACGTCGCTGTGGATGGCTCCAGAGGTCATGATGGGGAACCCGTACGACGAGATGGCCGACCTGTTCTCGTTCGGAGTTGTCCTGTCCGAACTCTCGACCCACGCAGCGCCGTACACCCACGCAAGACTTAACTCGAGTTCAATTCAGCTTATGCCTCGCACTGTCGTCCTCCAGAACGTCGCAGCCGGGAAGCTAAGCGTCGAGTTCTCGGACGCAGGACCGGAGTCGATGGTCGAGTTGGGGCGAGCGTGCATCTCCATGGACCCGAAGGACCGACCGACTGCAGCGGAAGCGCTGTACAGACTGCACAAAGTCTTGACCCTCGAGGTTCCATTAGACTGAGGACTAGCAAAAGCATGAACAGAGCCCCTGGTTAGATTAAATCTATTGGCAATGATAGATTTTATCATTGCCAAAGTCTTTGCTGTCGAGTCAGTAGTCGACCGCCATGGAGCACACCGACAAAGAAGAGGTGATGAGCTGAGTCGGCAAACTTTCGTATCACACTTGCCCGCTTTGGGTCATTCTCGATTTCCACCCGACGATGCAGTCGGTGAACCTTTTTTCGGACGCGTACTGTTCGTCCCCGGTCTTCGTGGAAGTGACCACGGCCGTGTCGAGCTGCAGCAGTTCGGACTGCACGTCCGCGATCACTGTTTCGGGGACGTACTACAGCACCACGACATGTCCGTCCGACGGGTTTTCCAGTGCGGCCGACGTCTTTGGGGACACCGGATACCTGTTGGTGGACGTCTACCTGGAATCGAACTGCGAGACGTCGTACGCCCAAGACGCCTTCCTTGCCTCCGGGGCGTGTGAGATTTCCGGCGATGGGAGTTCCGTGGTGGCGACGCTCTTCTCGAACGGGTCAGCTAAACTGCAGTACTACGTGGACTCGGCCTGCTCCGTGTCCATCATCGACACCATTTACGTCTCGGAGGACCTCCTCACGAGCCACACGTGCGACAGCGGGCGCAAATACTACTCGAACTCGGGCGGGTCCGCTACGAACGGCGCCAGCAGCAGCTCCGCCGTGAGTGCGAGCAGTACGTCTTCGGGTGGCACGACAACTGGAGGCAGTGGAAGTGGCTCGTCGGGTTCCTCCGGCGTCAGTGTCGGGCTCATTGCCGGCATTGTCATCGGGTGCGTGATGCTCCTACTGCTCGCTGCTGGCTGCTGCTGGCGTCGACGTCGCAACAAGACCAAGCAGCAGGTGGAAGTGAACATCCCGAGCCCTGGAGCGTTTGAGCAGGTTGTAACGTCAACGGCAGCGTACCAACAACTGCCAGCAAGTTCGGCAAAGCACACAACGGAAACGGGGACGTTTTCAAGCTCCGGCGGGACTGTGATGAGTAAACTCTGGGACGACGAAGCTATCATCGCTGCGAGAATCCCGAAAGAGAAAGTGGTCGCCGACCGCCTGATCAACCGAGGCGGCTTCGGGGAAGTGTACGCTGGAATGTACAACGGACGGCAGGTCGCCATCAAAATGCTGCTGCCCGAGCGCAAGAAGAGCTTGACACAGGTCAACGCGTTTCTCAGTGAGGTCAAGCTCATGACCACCCTCGAGCATCCGCACATCGTGGAATTCATCGGCGTCGCCTGGGACTCGCTCACAGATCTCTGCGTCGTCACGGAGTACATGGTCATCGATTTGAAAGCGCTCCTGTCCAAGTTTGAAGAGCAGCAAATGCCTGTGGGCTTCGACCATGACAAGGTCAAGGTGGCACTGCACGTCGCCCACGCCTTGACTTACTTACACTCGTGTGCACCGCCAGTGATCCACCGCGACTTGAAGTCGAGTAACATCTTGCTGAACGAGACCATGGACGCGAAAGTGACGGACTTCGGGATCTCTAGAGAGCGAATTGATGCAACGATGACGGCAGGCGTTGGCACGTCGCTGTGGATGGCACCCGAGGTAATGCTGGGCGAACGGTACGACGACAAGGCCGACGTGTTCTCGTTCGGCGTGGTGCTGTCGGAATTGGACCAGCATATGTTGCCATACGCTTTCGCGAAAACCAACTCCACTTCTGGTCAAAAGGTCCCCGATGCCGCCATCTTGCAAATGGTGGCCATGGGGAAACTGCGCGTCCAGTTTTCGGGAAATGGTCCGCAGTCGATGGTGGGGTTGGGACTGGCGTGTGTGTCGGTGGACCCGAAGCAGCGCCCCACGGCAGCGGGGGCGCTCTACCGCCTGCAGAAAATCTTGGCCAACGACGTGTAGCAGGAAACATTCCTCGACTGGCATCCTCTGCATTTGACTGGGCCTGTCAATAATACTGAAAGTAGTTTTCCAACAAATACAAATGTCAGCTCTGGACACACGGCTCGAACTCTTCCCGTTCGTCTCTTCGAAACCCGGACTGTTTCAACTTGCGTCCAGTGCGTCCGGCCTGGATGCGATGACCGTCTTGGGTACATCTGCACCCAAACTCACGCTGTTCGTGCGATGTGTATGTTTCGTCTCTTCATTTCGCAATTTTAGTTCGACTACGCAGGAAGACTGGCAAATATTTAACGCCCCCTTTGATCTGCCACCATGCAGTCGGAGAATATCTACTCCGACTACACGTGCGGCTCGGCACCGATCTCCATGTCCATCGTGGAGACTTCGAGTTGTGTGAGCGCCAGTTGCACGGTGACGTACATTGGAACCGAGTATTACTACTACACGACAACGTGTCCGTCCGACACGAAATCCTACGCGGCCGACACGTACGGGAGCACCAAGTACCTTCTGATCGACGTCTTCACCGACACCGACTGCTCGTCCTATTCAGGAACTGCAGTGATCGTCGCCTCGGGGACCTGTGAGGTCATTGGCACGTCGGGCCAAGGGGTCATCACGACCATCTACTCGAACGGGTCGGCGCAGTTCGAGTACTTCCTGGACTCGACGTGCACTTATTCCTCCACTTCTCCTTACTTGATCAGTAAGGACCTGCTCTCGAGCCACTCGTGCTTCCAGGGGTTCAAGCTGTACTCGAACTCGGACGGGTCGTCAACCAGTGGAACCAGCGGAACTAGCGGAACCAGCGGAATCAGCGGAACCAGTGAGTCTAGCGGGACTAGCGGGACAACGGGAAGCAACAGCAGTGACAGCTCGGGGTTAAACATCGGTGTCATCATCGCCATCGCCGCTGGTGTGGTCATCCTGCTCCTACTGATCATATGCATTTTGTGCTGCTGTCGATGCCGTCGTAACAAGTCCAAGCAGGAAGAGCAGCAGCAGCAGCAAGTGCAGAGTCCGGGAGTGTTCGAGCAGGCCGTGGAGTCATCGGATCAGTTCTATCGGGTGCCGATAACCCCGCAGACGACTGGCACTGCCTCCACGACACTTGCCAGCTCGGACGGAGCTCTCACCAGTAAACTCTGGGACGACGAAGCTATCATCGCTGCGAGAATCCCGAAAGAGAAAGTGGTCGCCGACCGCCTGATCAACCGAGGCGGCTTCGGGGAAGTGTACGCTGGAATGTACAACGGACGGCAGGTCGCCATCAAAATGCTGCTGCCCGAGCGCAAGAAGAGCTTGACACAGGTCAACGCGTTTCTCAGTGAGGTCAAGCTCATGACCACCCTCGAGCATCCGCACATCGTGGAATTCATCGGCGTCGCCTGGGACTCGCTCACAGATCTCTGCGTCGTCACGGAGTACATGGTCATCGATTTGAAAGCGCTCCTGTCCAAGTTTGAAGAGCAGCAAATGCCTGTGGGCTTCGACCATGACAAGGTCAAGGTGGCACTGCACGTCGCCCACGCCTTGACTTACTTACACTCGTGTGCACCGCCAGTGATCCACCGCGACTTGAAGTCGAGTAACATCTTGCTGAACGAGACCATGGACGCGAAAGTGACGGACTTCGGGATCTCTAGAGAGCGAATTGATGCAACGATGACGGCAGGCGTTGGCACGTCGCTGTGGATGGCACCCGAGGTAATGCTGGGCGAACGGTACGACGACAAGGCCGACGTGTTCTCGTTCGGCGTGGTGCTGTCCGAGCTGGATTTGCACGCGCTTCCCTACTCGCACGCGAAAAACAACACGCACTCGGGGCAGCGACTCACCGACACTGCGATTCTACAAATGGTAGCGGGCGGCAAACTGCGCGTGCAGTTCTCCCAAGCTGCACCGGAGTCGATGGTGCAATTGGGACTCGCCTGCGTGTCGACGGACCCGAAGCAACGACCAACGGCGGCAGAAGCTTTGTACCGCCTGCAGATGATTTTGTCACGTGAAATGTAAGCTCGCAATGTTTGAAGTCAAGTCGCGGTGCAAGGTCCTACATGTACAGTAATATATGTATCTGTACCGATCAACATCCCTTATCTAATACAGCTCGTGGACACTTTCTATATCTAGTATAACAGGTTGCTTGTGTTAGGTAGGTACACATTTCCTAAAATCGGACGATAATATCGTATTATGACCAAAAATGTTCAATATTTTACAAATACGAAAATGTCAGCCGAATGCTTTTTTGTAGCTCGATTAAAACAAAATAGTGATTAGAACGGACGTGAATTCTAATTTTGCTGTTTTCACGTTCTATGCATTGATTTTGGCCTCAAAATATAGAACTTATCAAGTTTCAAGTTACCAGGTGCATACAAAAAGTCAATACCTGGACGGTGGCGGAGTCACGTGTCACATATGTCATATCAGATACGGGTAGTTATTTTCCTCTCCAACCCTCGAGGTTTGGCTTTATAACTGGGTGTATACGGGCAAAGTATCCAGGAAATCGAGTCGAATCATCGTATTATGTCCTCATTTTAAGGATGTGTTTATTGTTAAGGCTATGCGTATATTTCCAGGACGCGACGGTGTTACGACCACACAAATAATATCGAATATGACAAGGTACTGTATATACAGGTTGTACATGTAGACAGGTTGATCTGTACATGTACCGGCACTGTAGAAGTATAGGCTGTGCAATCGGGTTTTGCTACCCTACTGATTGGCTATTATTGTGCAATGCATTGTCTAAGTGTTTGAGGTAAGCGCGTATATTGCTTGTCGACCGCCTTGTGCAAGTGATGCTGTGGAGGCTACCAAGTG
>LGTU01001101.1:0-11943 GCA_001314425.1 Phytophthora pluvialis | reverse complement strand
GCACCCAGACGACACCGTGTGAAACACCGAGTTCACGACCGCATCATTCATGACCCGAGTGACGAGACGCTGGTAGGCTGGGGAGTCGTGGCGAAGAGAGCTCGGAGCTCGAGAACCCGTCTCGCGAAGGTCCACGCCATGGAGAAGATCGTCGAATAGGTCAGAGAAAATTGCTTGGTACAATTTGCACATGGCGTACAGAAGCTGAGATGGCGCGTTGTGTTGGAGCGACCGGACCGAGTCACCATGTACTGTGCGGAACACAGCCGCCAGGTCGGAGGGGTACCACAACGTCGCAGCATCTTGGATCATATATAGCACCTGGTGCAGCTGGTCCGCCCGGCGGATCGGCACGACAGGTGCCGGCTCGGGGCCACCCCACCGGGAGTCTTCGTGAATCACGGTCCGATCTTGATGATATGCACCTGGTGTATCGGAAGACAGGAAATGGTCGAAGGGCCGACTGAAAAAGTCGACCGAGAACAGCATCTTCGTCGTCACCTTGGTGGCATGGTACTGGCTTCGAAAGCGCACTTGGCGGAGAATGAAGCAGGCTCGATTGTGCGGATACATGTTAGCAAAGACGAAGGAAACAGCATCCGTACCTGCATCTCGGTCCTGGAGCCGTGGGCCAACTCGGGCCGTTTCGTGAACGGCTAGCTCACTGGGAGAGGGCCGAGACAGGTTGTTGCCGGTCGGTTGGTGCCCCTGGGGCGGCCGAGCCGGGGAGAACGAGCGCCTGTCCCGCCTGGCGGAGCGCGAACGACGCCGGGAGAAGCTCCTGGAGCGAGATGGCGAACGAGCGGGGGAGAACCGTGACGTGAGTGCAAACCGACACGGTCATACCGGGGTGACCGAGAAGGGGAACGGCTGCCTCGGTGCGGTGAACGGGGCCGGGATCGATGACCGCGTGAGGTCTCAGGGCGATGCTCGGGCCCAGGGCCGTGATGCGAGCGGGAAGGTGAATGTGCATGCGCCGTGGCTGGGTAGCGAGGATACCTGAGCTCCGCATCGCCAGGGGCGTGGACAGATCCGGGCGGCGATCATGAGTGCTCAAACACGTCGGGTCGTGTCAGCGAACGTGGGATGTCAGCGCCTGGCGCCGGATCTCGAGTCATAGCAAGCACGTGCGAATGAGAGCGAGCAGGTTCAGGGAGAGCCGCAGGATGGCGTGGCACTGGACCCGACGACTGGACGGCAAGTTGAGTCTGGATGGACACCACGGAAGCCGACAGAACCGAAAGCTACGACCGGAGGGCGGTGTTGGTTGCGCGCTGCTCCAGGAGCAGTGCCTGAATGAGCGCCTCTCCGGAGAGACCTGTCATGGGCTGGTCTATTGACGGGGCCATGGGCCCGGGGTCCGACCCTTGAGTACTGGCGGTGGGGATGGTTCCCACTTGTTGTGCGCCAGGCGCTAGTGGAGGACGTGAAGGTAGCGGCGTCGCGAACTGATCACCAGGCGTCAACTCGGCTTCGGCCCGGGTAAGAAGCGGAAGCTCGACATCGGCAGACTGGTGCATAGTGGTAGCGTTTGGAGACGCGTTATCGTCTTCGTGATCCATGGACGCCCTGGGCGGGTGGACCACAATCCACGCATAGTCAGCCGGAACGACGGCCGTGTTGGTGCCGCGTGGGGTCACATATGCGACCGCTTGAGAACCCAAATCCACCGTGGCAGCGCCTTCTGCCCCAGGGGCAGGGAAGGCGTGAGCCATATGCGAGCGCACGGACGCACGGGCGGTGAATGACGAGGTGCTGAAGGACCGCCAGGCGGTGCCAAATCGAGGGAGTTGAAGTGTCGAGGGGAGCCCGTGATAGAAGCCCAACACGAACTCATCCCGTGAGATAGCTTGGCTGCGAACGTCGACCAGCGGGACGGCGACCACCTGGTGGCGCTCCCCAGCGTAGCCGCGGACGACTACCATGCAGATGTAACCACAGTCTGACTCCTGGAGCAGGTCGATGTCATCCACGAGGGATATGGACGAAGCCGGTTGATATGCGAGGGCTTGGCCGCAGAGGAACACGTCAGACCTGTGCTTGGTGAATTTGGTGTCATCGCGTGGCGACGCCACGAAGAACTGGGTGAACCGGAGAAAACGAAAAACGGACAGCAGTGGACACTCCTGGAGCTCGCTTGTCATATTGTGGGAAGTCTGCGCCAGACGCCAGTGCGGGATCCAGTACTGTACCTCGACATGCTCGTGAAGGGCCGGATCGATGTCCGACAAGCGCTGGCCAGGGAGAAGAAATGTCAGGACGACCTGCCAGGCAGGTCGCTTCACGTTGTCAGCGTCGTCGAAGAAGGGACTCGGAGCCTCTTCCCGGAGCTAGGGCTCTCCAATCAGCGTCGCGTACACGGGGCCATCCCAGGTGCTGCGGAGTTCATCATGGGCCTCCAGGCGAACAGTTCGCCGACCAAGGCCGACGTAGGACGCGCGGGAAGGGTTTCTGGCGGGAACCGAAGGCTGGGATGCGACGACGTGCATGGCAGAAGAAAAAAAATTATCGCTGGCAGCCTGGCTGCTTCTTCTTCTTGGAGCTCTGAGCTCGGTGCTGCTCTGAGCGTTGGGCGGCAAAACGGCGAATGGCTGGCTCGCCGTTTGCCTCCGGTTCGGAAACCCCGGTTAAGTTCTTCGTACTTAACCGCACACTTTCCATCTCACGAGAAGTGACAAAGCGTCGACCGAATTCAAATAGAAGTGTTTTTTATTCTGTATTTGACTTCGCCTTTTTTTTTCAAGTTTTATAAAAAGTGTCGGATACTTTGACGGTTTTCGGCCAATCACGACCACTATGGCAAATCATTCTGCAAGATGGCGCCTCCCCTGCTTATCGTGACGCTGGTACTCCGCTCCAGACCCGCCATCGCCTCCATCGACCATGTCCCCAAGACCGTCTCCGCCTTCTTGGACTCTTCAATCGAGTTGCCTCTTCACCGAGGCTGCCAATTCAGCTCATTGGCGCTGCTGAGCCGCATCTGGGACAGTGACGTCGACTTGGAGCAAGTTTCGACACCTTCCTGTCTATTCGCAGTCTTCTCCGATCCGAAAAACGCTATCAAGAATTTCAGCTCAGTTTGTCTCTTATTGCGGCTGTGAAACTGCAAAATTTGGAATTGGTTCAATGGATTTTCGACCATTTTCCAGTTTTAAAGGTGAAGCAGCACGTGGTGCAAGAAGCTGCGACGGCCGGAGCTCTGAGGATTCTTCAGTACTTCCTTTACAATGATATCGACACCATGGACGAAGAAACTGGTAAAGAAGAAGCGAAAACTGAGGATTCTGGACGCAGAAAAATCCGATGGGGCGGTTATGACGCTGCGAACGCGGCTCGTGCAGGACATGGGGACGTCGCCAAGTGGCTGTACGAAGAGACACAAAGTGGCGCTAGAGCTGATGAAGAGACTATGAAGGCGGCAGTAGGAAGTGGAGACATCGAGTTGGTCAAGTGGCTCAAGGAGAAGTTGGATCTATGGCCCGCGGAAGGCGTTCAAGAAGCGGCTGCTAATGGACACTTCGTGATGCTCAAGTGGATGCACGAGAACGGGCACTACGACGACGAAGTTAGTGTTGGCACACTGTTAAAGGCGGCGGAGAAAGGGCACGTGGACATTGTGCGCTGGATTGTTGAGACGGATAGCAACGATAGTGACAACGACAGCTACGACAGCGACGGCAATGATGATGGCTATGTGTTTGGTAAAATTTTCCACATCACCAGTGTCGGAGGGGAAGCGAGTCTTGCTATCCACAGCGCTGCGATGAATGGGCATGTGGAGATCGCCAAGTATGTTTATGGGCGCGTCGCTACTCCGAAGAATGAGAAGGAGGCGTCTCGAGAGCGCCGGCGTTTGCATCGAACATTAAAGTTGATTTCGCGGCAGTTGGATATGTTCGACGCTGAGCAAGTGTCAATTGACACGATACGTTCCGCCGCGCAAATTGGTCACCTGGAGGTTGTGAAGTGGCTCTACTCGGAGTTCGCTGTCAAACGCGGTAGGAAGATGTTTTGGCTCTACGACGAGGAGGACGACATGTACTTCAGCGTAATGGACGCAGCCGCGGGGGGCGGCCATCTGGAAGTCGTGAGAAATCTGCATGAAATGACGAATGGGAGTACCGTTGAAGTGAAGACGAGGGAAAACCGAAACAACGGGGGCTCAGACAACGAGTCAATGGACAGTGCGGAGTGGATGTCAGATGACTCGTGGGCTGAGGAGCCAACTCAACCCGGCTGTACGACAATCGCCATGGATGACGCCGCCGCCAATGGCCACTTGGACGTTGTCCGTTGGCTTCAGCAGAACCGGACGGAAGGATGCACAAAGGACGCATTGGACTTTGCGGCGAAAAATGGCCACCTTGAGGTTGTCAAATGGCTGAACGAGACCCGAAACGAAGGATGCACTGTAAAAGCGATGGACGAGGCCAGTAAGGGTGGCCATCTCGAAGTGGTGAAGTGGTTGGCCGAACACAGGTCCGAAGGCTGCACTTCGAGGGCGATGGATGGGGCTGCTGGCAGTGGAGCGCTCGATGTTGTGAAGTGGTTAAAGAGGAACCGCTCCGATGGCTGCACGCCAGCGGCGATAATCAAAGCTGCTCGGAACGGCCACCTGCGAGTACTCCGATGGCTGCACGACAATAATACGAATGGCTGGAGCACAGCAGCTATGAACAACGCAGCGCTGGGCGGGAAGTTTGAGGCGTTGCTGATTTTGCACAGGGTCCGAAGTGAGGGGTGCTCGCCAGGACCGGCACACAGGAAATCGCCCAGCCGAGACATTCAGAAATGGCTGGTGGAGCACTACCCGAATGTTGAGTCGGACGAGGACGAGGGCGAGAACTGGTGAAGGATTCCACGTGGAATTGATGATTTACAATGGCCGTCTGCCATTTTACAGGAAAAAGAAAGAAACACGGAAGGGAACCGCTCTAGCGTCTCTTTTAAGAAAGCCTGCATCTATGCCTCAACTGCAGAAGGTTTAGATGACCTCTAGCTCCCGTTTTCATTTGTATTTGCCACCTTCCATCCTACAGAATGTAGGCTACAGTACACGTAGCAAGCGCCTAATTGCTGCTATGACAGCTTCTTCCCATGCGTCACTGCTGGCTGTGCACTGGTCTTCGGGTCCAAGCCCGAGTTAAAGCCTCTAACTCATTCAGAATCTTTTCTACGGTAGGTTCACCGGGGACGTGTGAATTATATTCTATCCGCCTATTAGACCGACAAACGAGCTCTCGTTTGCCGGTACAGATTGCTCCTGGTCGATTCGCTGTGGTCAGAGGGTGAATATAGAGGCTTAGAGACTTCACTTATAGGGGACGCTATAAAATTGAGCACCTGGGATCTGGTGTAATGGCTCTGTGATCATTTTCAGGTCTATTGGTGGACAAAAGTGTTTGGAGGAAGCTGTGGCTGGATATTTTGCTTCACGATCGGCACTGAAGTCAATGCTCTTTAGAGTGACGACGACGAAGAAGACAGTGACTGCAAAACATTCTGTGCTGGTTGGAGCCACAGAGACTCGTTCTGATGGAATTGATATTAGGAATGATGCAGAAGCTAGAGGCTGTGATCGCAAGTGAGGCCTTATGAATATTCCTCGTCAAGGAATACGTGAGGCTGCCGCGAATGGACACGTCAGCATGCTTGAATTTTAAGGCTACATGTAAGATTATGGCGTGGTTGAATCATCAGAAGCTGGTCAAATAACTGTTGTGCGGTGGATTTTATTGAAAAAGACTGGAATACGGAAGGACTCGATACGACAGCGACAATGAGAGCAGTTGCTTTGACTTCCGCTTCGATGACGAGAGTCATTCTCGTCGACACGTCACCAGTTCGGGAGATGAAGAAAGCGCTTCAAACTATAGCTGTGCCCGTCGATTGGCTCTTGAATTTGACGAGGAGGGCAGCGAATAAGTAAGACAATGCAAGATCATCGAGGGTAGTAAAGATGTTGGACTACATGTTGACGCGACGAGAGTCTCAGGGAGAACCATGCTCCTCGCTGTGACAAGAGGCGTTCTCGTACTCACTTGGACGTTTTTGGCTGCATGGAAATTGAAGGGTAAAAACTTATGCATTGAAAATGAATACCGCTTCGGCTATAACAATCTTCTGTTGTATTTCTACCAGGGTAAATTGTCTTCAATGTCGTCTCCCAAGACGTCGGGATACTTCTCGGATACCCACTGGCGTATCTCCATGCTCGTTGACGATAAAATCGCTGCAGCAGTGCACCCTTCCTGTCGGTTTCTATGCAAGAACATCAATGCTTCAAACTTACACTGCAACGCCGCGTTATCCATCGATGCAGTCGTGCACCCCTCGTCGCGATGTTCTTGTAACCATCGCATAACGCCAATGTGGCCATTTCGGGCAGCTTTGTCCAGTGCTGCGGTCGTGCATCCTTCCGCGCGGTTACAGCTAAGCCATTTCACGACATCGAAAGCTCCGCTCGAGGCGGAGCCGTCTATCGCAGCTGAAGTGCATCCCTCGTGTCGATTCAAGTGGAACCACCTGACGACGTCCAGATGTCCGCCTATTGCTGCCTCATTCATTGCCCTTACAGTGCATTCTTCACTCCTGTGCTCGTGTAGCCACTTTACCACTTCCAAATGACCACTACGAGCCGCTTCATCCATCGTCTTCACTGTGCAGCCCTCCTTCCGGTTGTCATGCAGCCATTTCACCACTTCTAGATGCCCGTTTTGAGCCGCAAGAGCCATCGCGTCCGTTGAACAGCCTTCTTTTCTATGCTGATGAAGCCAACGGACGATTTCCAGGTGCCCATTAGCAGCAGCGCTGTCCATTGCCCCGCTTGCACATCCAGGCGTCTCTTGCAGCGAGCCCTCTGACCACAAGGATGAGAACAGATCAACTTTTGTTGGTTGGTCTTGTTGCTTGAGCTTAGCTTGAGCACATGCCTCTCCCCCTACCTCGTGCAGATACTGAACAATCTCCAAGTGGCCGGCTCCTGCCGCTGCATCAATGGCGCTATGGTATTCCTGTTCTGCGACTTCGAAGAACCCGAAAATGTCAAGCTTAGGATCGCTTCCGTACTCCATGAACAACCACTTGACAACGTGAAGCAAACCCCTCTCCGCAGCTTTTATCATGGTTTTCCCGGAGACCTCCGCACCGTTGTGCTCGTTTCCCAGCTGCCCCGCCAGCTCTTTCAGTTTGCTCTTGGCTCTTCGTATTTCTCGCGTTTTATCCTCTTGGCTTAGCGGTGTATCCACACGAGCTCGTAGGTACTTCGCGATCTCCAGATGTCCATTGATCACTGCAGCATGGATCGCAAGGCTCGCTTCTCCTCCGACGCTGGTAATATGACAAGACTCACGGATAACATACTCAGCCCCAAGCCAATCGTCATTGTAGTTATCGTACTCGTCATCCGTGTCGAGCTCCTCGTTCGCCCAATCCCGGTCAATAATCCAGCGCACAATATCCATGTACCCTTCCTCAGCTGCTCTCAGCAGCACTCCGCCGTCTTCTTCAAGTCCGTATGCCTGCTCATACATCCACTGAATCATCCCGAGATGTCCTTTAGCAGCAGCCTCCGCCATTCCTTTTGATGGCTCCATCTCCAGTCTCTCCATCAGCCACTGCACCAGCTCAATGTCCCCACTAGTCACAGCCGACACCATCGTGATGTTATTTTCTCTAGGGTGTTGCCCCGTAGCTTCGTACATCAACTTAACCAGGTCAGGATATCCTTCGTACGCCGCTTGGGCCGCATCCAAGATTCCCCACCTGAATGTTCGACTTTCCTCCTCTTCATCACTATCTTCTTCAAAAATTTCCCCGAATTGGGGTCGTTTTCCAGCAAGAACCTCATGATCTCTATGGCTCCTTTGCCCCCGATCTTCATGCCGACTTCCCACGTCACGTCGCAGTCCGGAAAATGGTCCAAGACCCACCGCACCATTTCCAAATTTCTCAACTCGACACTTTCCACCATCGCCCACGTAAACATAAATTGTCGATAATATTTATCCGTGCGCAGTAAATTGCGAACGGACCACAACGCGTTCCCCTCGGATTCCAAATCCACGGAACTGTTCCGCGACGAGACCCGAACTTGCAGGCCTCCCCGAGCTGCAGCTCCACTGAAGAGTCGAGGAACGACGACACACTGTGTATAACATGAGAGAGGGAGCCGAGCGCGGCCTTAGAACGGAACACCAGCGTCACCGCTAGCAACGGAGGCGAAGGCGGCATTGTCCAAATGGGATAGTGGGAGGGGGACCCCGTCGTATCCGATATTATTATTTTTGAGGTTTCCTATTTTTATATCCATAAAAAATCCAAGAAATGGTCATCTGCTGGCTGTGAGGCTACATACTACATCCGCTCGAGTAAGGTTTTCGGACTTTTAGAATGTCGTCAGGGATGTCTCGTTACCGCTCGCAACCTCAGTACATACAGTAGAGCTGCCTCTGAATGTGGCGTGCAAGAAAACTCGATCAAGCTGAATGGGTCGAGTTTTCGGAGATTTTCGCGACCTCTAACGAGAATAATCACACAAAAAGCATGGTTTCTCCGCAGATTCTAGCTGACAGCCTTCTTTCCAATTATCATACAACGTATTAATACTAGTACAATGTTTTAAGTGGTCATATAGTGCAGCTGTCGTGCATCCTTCCATTCGGTTTTTGTGAACAACTTCGAGGTATGATCCTTAGAGTTCAGCAGTCTTCGGCTGTTGTAACACAATGTATATGACACAGTATTATTACATTAACTTCGAGGCAACCAGTCGGTGCGGCACCAACCATAGCCTCTGACGGGCTTTTCAGGCTGATCGGTCTTTCCGTCTTCATTCCATTCGTGCAGGCTAAAATTTTCATCGAGTAAAACGGGTCAATCAAGGCTTCGTGCTCGTGCTTCGCCATTTTCCTCTTTCTCCTTGCCAAGATCTCTACAGCTGATTGCATCCCCACTTTATGTAAATACTGAACAATTTCCGAATGACCGTTAGTTGCAGGGGCGTCGATCACGGAGCATTCTTTGGATTTCTTATAGTCGTGAACACCAGAGCTTAGGGCTCCAACTGAACTCCTCGTAGACCCATAACACCACGTCGAAAAGCCCATTCTTACCGGCAATGTACATCGTTTCCTCCACTAGGTCCGCAGTGCAGAATTCTCGATGGAATCGACGCCTCAGCTGTTCGACCGTCCGATCCTATCGTGCTGCTACTGTACCGGATGGGTGTGCTCGACAGCAGGAGTGACCTCGGTCCATGTGGATGCTGCGGTACCCCATCATTGTTGAGGTTGTAGACGAAGATTGAATGAAGGTCTGTATAATACCCGCTATCATTTCTCTCGGGGGGGGGTAGTCACATGTGCAAGGTGTTGGAATACGCCTCTGCCGTAGGATTTGCTGGCTGTGCCGCTATATCCAGGGTCAATCATTTACGCGAGGCTCTGTTCGAACTTGTTCTCTTTCGTCTCGAACGCAAACTAGCGGAGCGGTGTACAGATCGCTGCCTACATTGTTTATGAGCCCCCTGTCAGACGAGGAGGCTTTAGTCCCCGGAGCACTGAGTCCAAGTCTGAGACGCTGTACGGCATCGTGCCATCGCGGAGTTAAAGTAAACGTGCCCGTCGAGGTAATCGCACAGTCTGCATGCAGCGATGCGCCGTTGGTCTCCCGTGCTACTTCAGCGATCGCTTCTTGGCAATAACTCACCCGTTGCCTGGTATTTCATCGCCTAAACATGGACCTTTCATTGCCAGGCGCTTGCAGCTAATACTGTACCCCCCCGTAATCAGCGCCTCGTTATTGAGTGCCGGTGCTGATCACGCCAAGATCGCTGCGTTGAAGCTAACCAGCAATCGTTCACACTGACAGAGATACAGAAATCCTACGTCCCGATGATTGGCGATGGCAAAAGCGTGGGAGCCCTCTGCGTGTTTGGAGCGGACGTAGGAGGAGGCGCCGTCCAGCTCCTGGTCTGTCCTCGCAGGGGCTGGCGCAGCACATTCAGCCGACGCGCAAATCTCGCCGAGGTGCTGCCGGCAGTGCCATTTCGCTGCTTATCGCTGTGGCTGGTTCTGTTTTCTTTTTCGTCCCCGGCGGTCCCTCTCTGCAATTGCTCGCTACGAGGGACATTGAAGCAAAGCAAGTGCTCAAGCGAGACCTTGATTCAAATATATTATCTCCTACTAGTGATTTTGTACTCATTATACTTATACACCGGTAGTGACCTATTAGTCACAGGCAACTCTGTCGCTCTATTACCTCTGAATAAGACACCTCCAAAGAAGCATGTTTGGCTGAGTGGAACTCGACTAGCGAAAACAGAAAAACGGCCGATCCTGTGCCATTCAACTTCACGTGTCCTCGTCTGCTCGATCGGGGGACCCTGCCGACCACTGCGCGGCTGAACTCCGTGGAGGTCAGTCGCTCCCTCACCATTCGTCACTTCTGAATTGATCGTCATGACCAAGCGCTTCGCCAACCCGTTCCAGCCGCTGAAGCTCAATGGCACAGCAGCCGACGAGCTCGAGCGCCTCGCGCGCATGTTCGTGCAGGACCACATCGGTCACTACGAGCAGTTCCTGAGCGAGGACAACAGCCGCGTGGACCCGCAGCGCTGGAAGGTCGTGAGCGAGCAGGGCGCGTGTCGCGCGTACGCAGAACGGAGAGGCAGCAGCCACGACGACAGCTCCAGCTCCAGTGGGGACGACATGCCGATGCATGCCGACACGCCCAGATCCGAGCTACCGACGATCCTGGTGACGGGTACCGTGCGGGGAGATCTGGAAGACGCCGTGTACGGGTACATCTGCCCCACGCTGGACCAGATGCGCGTCAAGACGTCGTACGTGAACGACCAACTCATCGGAGCCCACGTACTGGCCACGATCGTGTCCCCCTCGCCGGAAGAACCGTTCCGGGCAGTGACCATCAAGTGGATGGAGAAAGGTCAGCGACTGCACGTTCGCGCCGTGGTCAAGAACAGAGATTTCGTGTATATGGAGTCCACAGGCGTCGACTATCTGCGCAACGGCGAGCGTATCGGGTACCAGCTCATCCACTCGGTGCAGTTCATCGAGACGCCGCCACTGGACCAGTATATCCGAGGTAATATGTCCATGTGCGCCTGCTACCGCCAAAAGGATCCGTACTCCACGGAGGTGTTCATCAAAGGATACCTCAATCCCGCCGGAGGACTCATGCGCTCTATCGTGCTGCACTCGGCTGCTGCAGCGCTGTTATCTGTATCCAAGAACGTGCACTGCGCGCAGATGAAGAAGCTCGTGTGGACGATCCGAAATCGGAGACTTACGATCGACGGGGGGTCCACTTCGGAGATCGCCGACCGGTGCGTGACCTGCAAGGAGCCGCCGAAGCAATCGCTTCATCTCTTGGGCGGGAAGAAGCGGAGACGCACGTGCAAAGTCTGCTTCCGCTACGTGTGCAACTCGTGTCGTGAGGTGCGCAAGCTGTGCTTCATGCTGCCGGACCACCGGCTCGTGGAGCAAGAGGTCTACTTCTGCAAGGAATGTCTGAACGATGCGCTCGCGTCCAAGGCACAGGCGGTCGCGTGGGACGAAGTGCTAACTCGCGGCGAAGTGTACGAGTGGAGCAACACGTACGGCAGCTCGTCGGGGAACGAGCTCGTGCCACTTGACGATCTCAATGATCACTATTAGCAGCACTATTCGAGCCAAAAGAGGTCTGTAGGTAGTCGTGCGTATGAAGTGGGGATAATAAACATCACTGGCAGGAAGTTGGCACGGATGCAGACGCTCATCGAGGGTGTTAACAGCGAGATGAATCCATGCCCGTCACCAAAGCAGCCGAGGCTTGTCTGCCCCATGAAGGAGGTGTTACGGTACTCATCTTTGCATTGTGGTACTTTGTACCATTAGTGATGCTTGAGATGGTGAATACCTCTCTAAGCTGTTTTACTGTAGC
>LGTU01001100.1:0-11943 GCA_001314425.1 Phytophthora pluvialis | reverse complement strand
TAAGCGCTCAGATTAAAGTGCCGCAAGTCCGAATTATGCCCTGATTTAATAACTCCGCGCTACAGTTTATTAGCTAGTATTTACCCTATTCCCTCCAAATTGCTGCCATTTTCGAAGGGACAAATCATTCGACGATCACAATAATACGACTAAATAATATAGCTAATTCAATACTTTTCTCCCTCTCCCAGATTTGATTTGTCTTTGTATGGTATACACCTCCAATAGTTTACTAGTTGAATCCTTTCTTATTGCCGCTACTCTCTGTAGTCCCTGATGCTCGGATGCACGTGTCGTAGGCAAGCCAAGCAGGTGACGTCGGTAGACGAACTGCTAACAAGCCGTTTGCGCGATGTCGATCAGTTTCCCCGTACCACAAGCCACAGAAAGGCCGAAGCCACTTTGCTTTGACGTGAGGCGGGGACCAGCGCCGCGAGCCACGGCGCCACTCCACGGCGCGCTAAAGCGATCAAGGGCATGGGCACCGTCCGCTTCAGTGGGTCCCTTGACGCCCGGCATGACACGACCGCCCAGGGCAGCCGAACAATCATTCGCGAACAGTGCGCGTTTCCACCAATCGCATATCTCCGTCCGGGTTTATCACCTCTTTTTCAGCCAATCCTCAAGGAACCACACCACGCGTAGATGGTGATGAGTCCAATCCCTCGGAGAAGAGGGTCCCGCCCTGCCACTCTCCTTCCGTCACGGTATTGCGCAGAGCTTCCGTCTCGAGAGCGACCGCCTGCGCTTCATGGCGGTGGATCTCGAGCTGCTGGCCGCGGAAGACGCCGATTTCCTGCTGGACGACGCGGCGACCACCGAATCCGAGGCGCGAGGAGAGCCGGACGATGCGATGGCGGGCGTCTGGGGCGACCTGGAGGCGCGGGGCGGCGGCGGCGCGCAGGCGGCCACGGCCTGGTGGGACCTGACGCTGGGCGACGCCAAGGCGGCCGGCAAGAAGCCCGACGGGGGCCTCGGGCCCGTGAACGTGCTGCTGGACGAGGAGGCGGCGCTCGCGGCCTTCGTCGAGCCGTCGCGGCCCCGCGAGAGCATCTCCCCCGTCGCCATCGAGGCCAAGCAGAGCCACACGAAACTGGAGCCGACCGTCATGACCCGTGCGCTCGCCGCTGCGGCGGAGGATCCTCCACCGGGAACCAAAGCGAAACGCGCGAAAAGACGCGCGACCAGGCGTTCGGCGAAGAAAAGCAACGAACTCGTGGTCAAAGTGGAGCCGAACGGTGACGGGAAAGGGAAGGAGGGGAAGGGAAAGAGTGCAAGCGTGCCACGGAAACGGAAACCCGCGGCCGCCAAAGTTGCCGCGGCAAGTGCAAGTGGAACAGTGAAGGAGGACAAGAAGCTGACGCCGTTGGAGATCCGTCGGAAACGCAATCGAGAGTCCATGCAGCGTGCCAGGCGCCGGCAACGGGATGATGTGCAGCGGATGAAATTGACACTTCAACAGCTGGAGAGACATTATCAGGAGCTGAATGAGCAATCGCAGGCAAGACGTCGTCGTGCTAGCAGCGGCAACAGCAGTGGCGATCGGGATTCGGTGGCACTGGAGGCCAACTACTGCGCGTTGGCGGACCTGTCACACACACTCCAGGAGGAAAAGTTTTTGCTCGAGCGAATGTTGGTGGAGAAGCAGAAGACGCACAGACGTTTCCAGCAAGTGATGGTAGATCGAAAACAGGAACTGGAGCTAGCGTGTCCACTTACGACGGACGACTCGACGCTTTTTTCGGATTATGAATATGTGCCGATGACAGAGGACCAAGCCAATGAGTATATACGCAACTGTTACCAGCAAATGCGGGCGATGGAGGAGACGGTGAAGCCGCTCGTGTCGCCCTTTGAGGTTCCGGATGGAGACAGCTCCGATATTGAGTCGCCCAGTTCCCCGTCAACTCCAGATTTACCGCAGCATGCCAGTGCAAGAAAGGGTTGTGCCTTTCCGCCATCGGCGACTTTCGGCTGGGAGGTGCGGCACGAAACCAATCCGAACGGAGATTTCTACGTGAGCTTCTCCAAGTTTTTCGGCGGGATCACACCACAGCAAGCCATGCTTAGCAGCTGGATAAGGGATTCTAAGCCTACGTCAACCCCATTCCGGCGCAAACTGCGCTTTGAGGTACTCCAGGTTATCAACGACAGCACGTACATCGCTGGTACTGACATTGAACACCCTGTGCAACACGACAAGGTCATGCGCATGATTTTCCTGAATTTCCGCATGCAAACTGACAAGGGCTATGTAATCGGTCGCCACTCGATCAACCCCTCGTCGCCGGAATTGCGCGAGATGGCCGAGAGAGACTCGAACTTCGAGTACGTCGATAGCTCCAACTGGGTAGAATTTTCAGCTGCGCACGACGAAAAGACTGGTGAGCCGGGATGCCTCGTCAAGTTCATCGCACGCACGGAGTACAACACGCAGGAGGACATGTATGTTCGCCTTGTGAACTCTATTTCTCGCACCATGATCTGGGAGCTCGCTGTCGTACCTTCGTCATCGCTCTCCCTCCTGCCTTCTTGATAGTGTTTCAAGTTGGGATGCCCATTCATTACTGTCTCAGCTGCCGTGCCGACCAGCTTATGCTGCTCGCCTCTGTTTGACCCAGACCAAGTTTCATGAAAATCTGTTTTTCATCAATTGATCTGGGAGTCTCTGAATGTCATCCAGGAGCTTCACGCCTTGAGCTTTGTTGACGAGGTTTCATTTTGCAGTGTTTGCCCTGCTGCGTAGTATCCTCGTTCAACTCGCTGTGAAGGTGAACACGGGGCCAATATTTAGGTTTTCCCAGCGAAGTAATCCAATGATAATGTCGATTGCTGCCTGAGTCGCCGCTGTCTCCGTGGCGTCTACGTTCATCCTGCCCGAGATGCAAACGACGCAGCCCTCTTGATCTAACTCCAACCAAGTAGGGTTGAAGGCTGTCCAAAGCGACATATTGGCTGCCCAGATCTGTCCTTCTTCCTGTGGCGGTGTTCGGTTGACTGTACAATTCCCTATCGCATAGTCTGAGTTCGTCTTCATGCGGTGCCAGTTTTAAATTCATGTATATATACTAACAAAATAATCAGGACCACATCTCTCTCTCCCTTTGTCGTTTTCGTTATAAATAGCGAGGGATATCGTCGTGAGTGGCAAAAAGAGGTGATCTGCAGCTTATCCACGCATGAGCGAGCCGCAATACATAACCTAGCGATGCATTATCGGGACTTCTAATAATGCATCCCGGCTTGGGACTGGGCTTAATAACCGTATTTGGATCTTGATCGTGAGATCTTGCGAGTTAATGGTGAAGTGACCGGAAAATACCAGAATCAGTCTCGGTTCCTCTGTATATTGAAGTGCATTGGGACAGTGCGGTAAATCCCGTAGCGTTTTCGAGATGAAACCCACCCTGTGATAGCAGTGTTTGCATGAAGAACGATATTCAGGTCCAACGACTACTACTTCACAATAGTTCAAGAAATAGTCATTTAGTATAACATTCTTAGACCAAGATATTATCGACTATGCCCTCGCGATCATAAGTGCAATGTTAAATCAGTTTCTTACCACATTCGACTTGCATTGGGGATTGCTCTGCTTCGAGTTAAACAGCTTTAGGTACTCGGCTAGCGTGTTAAATTTGCAATCGTGTTTGATATTTATTACGTTGAAAACTTGTCAGAGGGGTTGTAGCTAGTACGTGCCGAGTCTGCAAAATCGTCACGAAAACCCTTCGCCGTCAGGTTTCAATATTTGCCTTGGCCTGAACTTTCACATCCGTATTCAAGCTGTTTAACCCTTTCGCGAGCCTCATCAATAAACTATGGTATACACAATCAAGATATCACATTGAAAAAGGGCACATTGGGCGCCCTTTTAGATATCGACGGTACTCTCTCGAGCCTCGTTGGTAGTGCACAATCAACAGGGATGCAGATTATAGAAAAACGACAGTACTAAAAGGGTGCGTCCAGCGCCCTTTTAGAAATCGACGGTACTTTTGAGGAGGTCAGTGATTGGCTCACATTTGCTGTATCCATGACGGCTAGACGAACTCTATGCTCATTGGTTGAAATGAGGTGAAAGTTATCGGGTAAAATATGATCCTCGGCGTATTTTACGAGGCAAACCACTTTTCTGCGCTCACGAAGCGCTGTTGTCCTATCGCTGGCTTCGCGCTGCCGTCGCGCTGATGCCGCCCTTACGCTGTGTTGCGGTCATTATGGTGGCGCAAATTGTCGCTAAGCTGCTCGTGTATCGGTTCACGAACAAACTTTCTAAGCAACTACATCGATATCTACAGGATATTCAGTCAATCGTATGCTGCACGCCTGCACGACATAAGTACACATGTCATTACCAGTCTGTATCGTCCTCATATTTACTCTATTGACGAACACTGGTGTATTGCACCATGCAATTTGGGCGCGAAATTTTGGCGCGCACTTCAAACCATATATCTGTAAACTACTGATGATATGTGATATTGTAACCATAGAATTGCTCACTAAATCGTCCTTTCGGATCCTATATATTTACGACATGACAACTCATTTTGACTCCCTCCACACAGACGACACAGACCACACAAACAAAATGGCGAGCGGATTGCATGTGCGAAACGGAAGCGCCTGGATGCTGGTACGGTTCAGGAGCACCGTCGCGTGCGCCGGACGGCTGGTCGTGCTGCGGGTGATAGGACGGAGCGTCCTCCTAGTGCCAGTGGCCTCGGAGGAGTCGTCGCATTCAAGGAGGTGTTGGCGTTGCTGCGAAAGGCAGGATGGTACGCTAAAGCGCCTTCTCTACGAAGCTTAGACCAGCGCTTCAGATATATCCGACCAGGAGGAGATCCTAGCGGCGAGGAAGGCGTGGACTATCTTCTTGGAGAAGTTGCTGTTCTTCAGTATACCAGTCGCGGCGCTGAGCTCCAGGTGACCGCCAACGGGGCAGGTACAAATAGGATCACCTTCGCCTTCGCATTATTACTATTAATTTGGTTGTTTTTGTCTCATTGCCGCAACAGGTAGCCAACGCTAAGTCCCAGCTGCGGCTACCGCATCAGCCGTGCAGCTCACTGGTGTTGCTGCGACGGAGACGGCAGGCCGCGTGGCGACGACGTCAGGTCATGGCGCGAAGCGAGGGCGAAGCCGATGTGCAGCCGGTGGTCGAGGAGGCGGTCGAGATGCAGCTGGCGGTCGTGGAGGTGGTCGAGGTGCAGTTGGTGTTCTAGGTGGCGGGCGAGGTGCAAGTGGCAGTCATGGCGCCGTGGAAGGTACGGCTGACGTTCGCGCTTTGTGCTGTTATTGCTGTTGCTGATGATGTGTCGTTTTGTTGATAGGACATTTCGTGGAGGTTGGCATTAACGATGGGTTCGTTAGCGCCATACAAGAAACGATGGCGGCGAGCACATCTGGACCACAGATGGATGCTGTGAGAGGGACATCTCTAGCGGTAGCGACTACGGCTGGTACGCTGTCGCCTGGATTACGACAACGAACGCCACCCGCACTGTTGCAAGAAGTGTACCTGGATAAGTTGGTGGCGTTTACTCCAGAAAAGGAATCCTAGATGAAGTCCAATCATTATCGCCCCGTTGAAACCGCCTACATTGTTGGGAGAGTTTGTCGAAGACCCCTTCGAGGCAAGTACGCCTCGCTTTTCGAGATTCTCTGGCTAGACGGCCAGTTCCAGCTGGTTGTAGAACATGTCAGCATTGGCGTTGTGCAACGAGGCGTCGAGAACTACGAGTTGCTTACCCGACAGAAGGACAATCCAGATTGGCAAGATTTGGTGAACGGCGATGTTGATGACGAGCTTGAAGTTGATAATGAGGATGACCTTCACGTCTTCGAGAACTACGAAGAATATGACCCGGGCGTTCTACTCCCTACAAGTTTGGAAGAAATTGAGGCCATTGCAAACATGCGCTTTGAGCCTGGAGGAGAGGTGGATCAACCAAGGGATCTGTTTGAGCGCCAAGATGGTTCAACCATGACAAGTTTGAGGCCCGAGTACAGGCATCTATTCGAACACTCAGCTGCTTCGAGTTTTTTCGCCTACTTGCCCATGTACTTCTGGAGACAGGTGCTGTACGAAACCAACAAGTATGCGGTTACGTACGCCGTCAAAATTACGCGTCCGTTTACAATGCTCGAGCTGATGGTCTTCCTAGGCATCATGTTCTACATGACTCTGAACAAGAAGGGGGAGTACGCGAGTTACTGGGGACCGCAAGCTCAAGAAAAAGTGTTTGGTGGGTGCTCTACATCTCTGGATAGTATCATGACTCCAAGCTACTACGTCGATGCTTCAGCTTCAACGCGGACCCAACGACACTGGAGCAGGACGCCGCTGCACGCATCAGACCGCTGCTCAATTTGCTCAAGGTTACTGGTGGTCTCAACGTGGATGTAGGGCGGAATGTGGCTCTAGACGAGGCCAGCGTGGCATGAAGATCTCGTCAAGGACGCCACATGATCGTGTTTAACCCGATGAAGCCCACGGGAAAATACCACTTTCGACTATATGTGGTTTGCTGTTCGTCTACATGGATTGCCCTCAGCTACAAACTACACTGCAATCGATGCGATATTGGTGACCGCCTTCAAGGTGTAGTTGGACAAGCGGAGGCACAGTCGCTGCGTGATGAGTTTGATCAAGTGTCGAAGATCCGCCAGCATGTGCTAGAAGTTGTGCGGCCATTTTTCGCAACAAAACGTGTCGTAACATGGACAACTATTACACGTCGGTTCAACTGCTGCAAGAACTTGAACTCAAGGGTATGTACGCCCGTGGAACTATCAGAGCGAATAGTAAGCACTTCCCCCGCCATACGATTCTTGACGATAGCAAATGCTCTCGCGGTGACTAGCTCCAGGCAACATCCAACGATTACAGCATGCTTGCAGTTTGATGGTGTGACGGAGACGTCGTCAACATGCTTTCCAACGCAGACCTATCGACTGTTGCAGCGGTCACACGGATGGTTTGCTGAGTCACGTGAATATCCCGCTCCGACATGCATCGGCGAGTACAACAAGAACATGCAAGGCGTGGACAGATTGGATCAAATACGAGGCTGGTTTTCTATCGCCGATGGCCACTCCTACAAACGATGGCATAAGAAACTAGCGTTGGCAATGATTGACATCGCACGGTCAAATGCGTATCTCACGCGCAGATTGGCGAAACCCGACACTACTGCTCGCGACCCCCATCGGCAGTTTGCCACAGAGTTGGCTAGTGAGCTGATGAATGGGAAGTGGTCTGAAACTCCTAGTGAAGGCCGTATGCTCTTCGGAGCACGAATTATAGGCAGCGACAGGGCAGATGAGGGCGGCATGTAAACTACCCCCACACCTCTGCGGTTGGCTCGCGATGAAGGAAGTCCGACCCGACATTGTAGCGCTGTTGCATTGAAGCAGATTCACGACAAGGAGAGCAGAAAGCGATGCCGCTGTATAATTTGCCGCTGGGAAGAGCGGTATCCAACGGAGGTGACGACGTACTGCCTCGCGCACGGGGTTTGCTTGTGCCAAGAAGTCCGTGATCAGCTGCCAACACCATGGATGTACCCGCGCGTTTCATGGTATTGTTGGGACAAATTCCACCGGTTTTATCTTCCCAACCTGCTATTTACGACAGAAGGAGTTATTCGCAGGGGCTCCGCCCTTGCCCAGCTAAAGAGAGTAGCAACTGGCGTCGCCATAGTGGGTGCTGACGTCGAAGACGCAGGAGAAGCGGATAAGCCAGATGTGGTACGCCAAATTTTGCTATAGTGTGAGTGCTAGTGAGCGGTGGTGAGAGGCTGCAGCGTGCTGCACCAGGTATTGGTGTGGGAGACAGCGTACAGCTCGTCGCAAGGGCTCGGTGCTGGTGGACAGCGCGCTGCTTCGCGAATAGGTGTCAGTACTGGCAGTGTGCGGCCCGTGGCAAGGAGCTGGTGCCGATGGACGGCGTGCAGCTGGAGGGGTCCATGTTGGTGGCCAGCGCACTGATCGTCGTGAGCGGGCGGATCTAATGGGCCGCGTGCTGCCCGAGGTGTCGGCGCTGGAGTCCGGCGTGCTGCTCGCGTCGAGGAGTCGGTATGGATTGGCAGCGTGGTGCTAGTGACGGTCTGGCGGCACTAATCGACATGTGCTGGTCGTGGTGTCAGTGCTGGAGGACGGTGTATAGTTCCAGGCAAACTGCCGTCTGAAAGAGAATGCAGAGATAGATTGACGTTGACATCATGTTGCTTAATAAATGTACAGAGGTGTCAAACGAGACTTCCAACTGTATTCTATCTTTAGTTCGTTGACTAGCTTCCAGCGAGAACAAAAAGGTTGCGCGCATCTTGCTCTATGTTTTGGGCAGAAGAGAGCGGTTGGCACAACGAATCGTGCGCTTGGCATTGCACTGAGTTCTCAAGCGACAACAAGCTTAGCATCTCCCTCAAACAGAAAGTAGTTAGTAAATATGACTGTAGCTTCACACGTCGGGGTCTGAGCGGACAGAAGCACATCTCGCACATCCGCAGCCTTCACGGTCACTTTGCGAAGTAGTAGGTTCGACTCAATGTGTCTCTGAATATGTTGCATTCCCAGGGAACACAAGTCTGAACGAACCTCGACACCAATACACTTGCTGATACCGGTAGTCAGAGCTACTTGAGCAAGAATATTGCCAATACCCGCACCGATATATAGGAAAACGTCACTCGCGTCCAAGGGTCCCATTGCGTCAATCATGGCAGCAACACCAGACGGGAGCAGCTCCCCCGTATTTTTCTGCATCCTCCCCGCCCGTTGGCGCACATCACCCGCGCTAATATCGCTGAACATTGAAGTGATAACGCGCTTTGCTTCTGGAAGTGTAAGCAGGGGCGCTTCGCAGAAGGGCTGCGAACGACTGCAGCGTCGACGGCTGAGCTGAGGACGTGACCGACTGCTGCGTCACGGGTGCTGCCGACACTTGTGCCGTGGGCGTGAACGACAACTGCGTTACCGACTGCTGCGTCGCCGACGCGCCCAACTGCTGCGCCACCTGTTGAGGTGATGTTGCTGCGGACGTGAACGACTGCTGCGTCGCGCGCGAATATGCTTGCGACCTGCTGGTCCTAGCTCGAGGAGGACATCGTGAGCGCGTTGCTGCTCCCGACAAATACAGTGTCCGTACTTGTGTAGCTCCATTAAAAAAACAGCGATGGAAGTTTTTGATCGTCTTTCCGTAGGTACGCTTCGGGGTAACGAGGCGCAGCTGACGCTGTCGGGTTGTTCGTTTCGATTTTGCCATGCGTAGTCCCATCTTACTCGCATTACTTCCTTCACGAACTCTAGCGCAACCTGCACTAACTGTTTGTCTTCCCAGTCATGGAAGCTGATGAAAAGGAAAACTGCATAAGACTTGACATCACTTTGGTCGCTACGGTAGCTCACTGGTGCATATGTATTGATGTTTGTGTCGGCAAAACGACTGGCAATGAGTGGGTGGAAGGGAAAGGTCTGGTCTGGCAAGATAAACGTTTCGATGGGGATGCCTGGTTTATTACCTTAACCCCTCTGTTACCAACGTCGTAAGTTACGACGAATCATATCGGCTACGTCGTAACTTACAACATACACCAACGTTCCAAACAGGAAATGGCTCGAAATGCACGCTCGCATACTTTGACCAAGGTTATTCTGACCTACAAAAAATATAAGCTGGGAGAGGTCAAATGAAAACTTACAAAAAAGAGACAGGGATGGGGCTACCGGGAAGGTCATCAATGATGAGTGGTGGTCCAGCGAGCGGGGAATCTGGCTCATTCAGAAATTTGACCGCGAACCCGTAAGCGATCACAATGGCGAGGATTCGGTTGAATGCACGCACGAAACAAACTGCTCAGGTTCGAGTCGTGGACTTCAGGCATATCTGGCGGCAACTGCGAGCGGCTGGCTGGAAGTCGAAGAAGCCGATCAGGCTTGCGACTGAGTGGACGTACTTCGCGCCGAATGCTGATGGCGACGAGCTCGTTGAGGGGACGAAAGTGTTCACAGGTACGCAACTAGTAACAAAACTCTGCTATGAGCGTATTCTGAGTTTGTATTTGTAGGAGAGGATGCTGTGGTAAGATTCGCCATCGCGTCTAGACTCATCAACCTACATGAGGGCAGCGTGGATCCAAATGCCGACGCACAAGTGGGGCACAGCGGCAACTCGGGCGCAGCGCACACTCGGACATGGCGCACGGCAGTGGACACTCGGGCGAAATGCATGGCGGCGGACACTCGAGCGTGGCGCACTGCAGCGGACACTCGGACGAAATGCATAGCGGAGGACACTCGAGCGTGGCGGTGCGTTTCTCCGTCCTAAATTGACTGTTCATTGGCGCTCTCAGCGACAACACTGGAAGTACTTTTTGAGCCTTGCAGACCCGTTGTAGGCACGGGAGATGAAGTCAGTGTTTTGCAGCAGCGTGCTGATGCTCGGGCGTTTGACATGCCACAGCACGCTCTATTTCCCTTGGATGGGTCTGCCGAGGAGGTTGTCGCTGGATCATTTCAGCGAATGCCATCAGAAGTGCATGTTGAACCATCAGACGATGATGGGAAATGTGAAGAGCATGATACCAGCTCATATGCTTCCGAAAATAGCGGCCGAGTCGGCGATGTGAATATTTTGAAGGATGCGAACGACTCAAACGATTATGAGACTATTAGCTCCAGCGGAAGTGAGGCCGAAAATGAGCAGGACACCGACGACGTCGAGCGTCGGGAGTATCCTGATAACGATTCTCTATCCGACGGTGAAGTGGCTCTCGTGGATGAGGCGTTCATTGAATCACTTGGAGGCTCGCTGGCTATTGATGATATTGACAAGGAAGCCCTGCGGGTGACAACGTGGAGTGAACCGTCTACGATGTTCGATGATGACCGGGCGAGGTATCCCAATCTTTCCGGAGATATGACAGCCCCTATCTGTGAACTCCGATACAGCGCTGGTCCACCACTGGCACTTTTTTTATACTTCTTGCCGAAGTCGTTGTGGATTCGCATTACTAAGGAGACTAATCGCTACAGATGGCAGCAGATCGAATCTCGAGATACTCGCATGCGGTCAAATCAGTTGCGCGCGAGGCGGACGGCGACCCCAGAAACGCTGCAGCAGATACGCAGGCGTCTGCGAGCTGAGAAGCCATATGCAACCTCTGAGATTCTCCAAGTAATCGGGTTACTCGTAGCGCACATGCTGTGCCCACAAACGCGTCGATTCTCGGGGCATTGGTCGATGACCGATGACGGGGCTATACCTGCAGGTATATTCGGAAGGTTTATGGCGCGGAATCGCTGTACTGCCATTCTCCGTGACTTGCATTTCGCAGACAATGAGGCCCCTCGCGTGCATGACAAGATGTGGAAACTGCGGCAGTTGGTTGGCGTACTGCAGGACCGGTGTCTGTCGGCTTGGACCCTTCCAGCTGTGTTTTCCTTCGGTGAAGGCGTCTTACCGTCCACCTCATTCAGGAATACAACGCGCATGTTAATGCCCGACAAGCCTCACCGCTACGGAACGAAGATGGTCATGGTGTGTGATTCAAAGACTGCGTATTGCCACCGGTGCGTAATTGTTCTAACGACTTCTCGACAAAGTCGTAACTTGTGTTATTGGTGTTTTTGCTAGCTTGTTAACGTCGTAACTTGCTGTTTAGCTTTGAAGTCTATGTCGGAGCACGGGAGCGAGACAACTCGACAGGTTAGGCAGGTGACAACAAGACGGGGGCCGCTGCAGTCGTTTGAAACATGAAGGCTGTTCTTGGAGAACACTCAAGTGGTTTTCGGCTGGTTGTCATAGACCGATTTTTCTCATCACTAGCGCTCGCGCTGGAGCTTCTAGCCAAGTCGATCTATGTTATCGGGACTATTGCACAGAATCGAATCGGATTTGATGCTCGAGTTGTTGAGAAGCGCAAGACGCGCCCACGA
>LGTU01001099.1:0-11956 GCA_001314425.1 Phytophthora pluvialis | reverse complement strand
CCTATTGTCCATACGGTCGAGGCAGCATCAGTAGCCCAGCCACAACCCCTACGGTTTCTAGCCGTTGCCCCCACCACCCTATTATCTAGTCGCCCTCATAGTGCATGTTGCTAGTCGCTTACCTCACTTTACGCTTACGCCTCCTTCTCTGGCTGCAACCCGTGTCCGGCACCAACTCACTTTATTAGTCTTGAACTGAGGCAGTCTGCTCCAATTCGCAACTGACGGTCGAGCTACAGACCGCCGCTCGCCACCCCCTAACTACCGAAGCCCCACCTAGTCTACCGCTAGACAACAGGTGCCCTTACCTCTCCCCCTTTGGCCCTCATCTTCGTCCTCGTGGCCTTCTGGCCTCACACTCGCCGCTCTGTTGTCGCCTCTCCGTTCTTCATACGCTCGCCCAGCCTAGTGTAGCGTGTCGTTCCTCCTTGCGATCTGGACGCGCGCCACCGCTCTGTTGTCGCCTCTCCGTCCTTCCTGCTAGTCTCCAGTCTTGTGCGCATGTCGCCTCTCCTGGAGATCTTCCACGGTCGCCCCTCACCATCTTCAACCACCGATCCGCCAGTCGGTGCCTCGAGCTTGCTGGCTTGCACCAGTCAGCACACTCCGCGTGTTGTACCGCTTTGTCCCCGAATCATCTGCCGCTCGCCGTCTCATGCGTCACCGGTCAAGTCGATCGTCACCGGCACTCGTCTAGCAGTCACGTCACCAGCCCCACTACTACAAAAGCTTAATCACCGCTACATTGAGTGGTCAGATCAAAGTTGTGAAGATTTTAACTGATTACAGCAATAGGAGCACTATCCGGCAGTCCTTGGCAAAGCTTGGAGGTGGTGCTAGTGCCGGTGTATGCCACTACAGACCATCACCAAAGCTCAATTGTGTCTCCGTCCTTGGATACCAGCTCTGCGATCTTCAGGCTCGAGCGAATTGGATTAAACTACCCCAGGAACTCTATAATTTCGTAGGAGTTCGGAAGCTGAAGAGACCTGCTGGGGACAAGTATCAGCTGGTGTGTTGTAATCTCAGCTCACGAAAACGTAGGCAGAGTTAACACGGACAGTAATGACAACTTGTTGACTGCTGATCCTCTGCGTATCCTCGCCGTCCTTGACGCTAAGCGTCTTGCTCTTTTCGTCCTTGTTGCTTATCGACGACTGACCGCTACTGTGGCTTCTGCCGATATTTTTCCTTCGCCTTCTCCGTCGTCTCCCATATACCATGCTGAACTAACAATGAGTTGATTGGGGCTGAGTAGCGTTACTGACAGCCAGTTTGCTTGCTGATACTTCGAAGTAAGTGCTTATCATCAGTGACACTTATCTGAGAAGTACTTCAAGTATCACATATTAGCAACACTAGTACAGTACCCAATTCTTTTATTTGATCTCGTGACCTAAGGAAAAAAAAAGCATAAGCAATCTAGAGAGAGTCCAATAGCTTAGAACACCCAACGCCATTGTACTGCAACGTATTTTACGCTACAAACTCCAGCTATGCCAGGTCATATCTGACTTGGTGAATTTAGCTCTAGCATCCCTTAATTTGCCTGAACCAACCAAATATTTCACTAAAGTACAAGACAGACAAATATAGATACATTAAAACCAGTAAAAAAAGAGTTTATAATCAGAATTCGCTACCGGTCAAGTTACGTTTTCGTCTACAACTCGGGTTCCAAGGCGAAGGCTAGTCTTCGCGATGGGATCGTGGACGGCGTGCCTATAAATTCGATGATTACGGGGCCACAAACGTTCGTTCTAGGTCGAGCAAATGGCCGTAATCTGGCCTAGTGTTCTACATGTAGCAGCAGGCCTGCGGAATACAGCAGCTCATTTTTGTTTCCCCTGGAAAACTCTCCGTAAAAATGCTGTCGCCACCTCCATTACTACACGTGCAACTAGCGCTTCCGTCCGAGTTCCAGCCACTCTTCTATGTCCAACAACTTGTCAGCGACTTCTTAATTCCCAGAACGATCGATGGTGCTGTTTACAACGAACTTCCTCGCTTGATGGAAGGATACGGAGCCTTCCGTCCCTGGACCGTTGGAGCGATGGATGGTGCTGCTACCAGAGGGAGGCTCGATATTATGCAGAAACTGCACTCCACGCGAGCTGAAGAGTGCTCAAGTCGGGCATTTGTTGGTGCAGCAGCTAAAGGCCACCTTGAGGTGCTCAACGAATTCTACGCGAGTCTGGCTCGACCGGCTGAGATGGCACAAGCCGCCGCTAGAAATGGCCATGCCCGGGTGGTGAAGTTCCTCCGGGGGAGGTTAACGACCGATGAACTGGAAGCAACCCTCGAAGCTGCCTCTCTGAATGGCCACGCTTCTGTCGTTGAGATCCTGCGCTCACGAGTCGACTACCTTACGACAGCATCTCAGGAGACTTCAGCTACTGGCTAAGTACCAGTTCGTCAGTAGACCCGCTTTTGGTTGCTGAAAAATATATATACAAAAACGGCCTGTCGATCAAGAGCATATCGAAGTGTACAATAGCACTGAAGTAGTCAATGTCAAATACTTATATGATGATTTCCTTATCAACTTAACGTTGGTGCACTATCCTAGCAACTAGTCAAAGAAGATTGCCATTCCCTCGCCACTTCTTCTCCTCTAGCATGTACTGCCGCCGTCCCTGTAATTTGGGGATGCTGGCACTGAAGAAGCTTTGGCAATAGTAGTTGGAAATCATTCGTTGGCAGTTCTGCGTCTCCTAGGCGTAAAAAGTGATTCGGTTTGTGTAGTGCACTGCAGGGAGCAAATGCCAGGTTGAAATGGTGAATCTTCTTCTACATTGTCGAGGATGAATACATTAAAAAGGCTTGAAAAAAAAGCATCCCCACGAGGTAAAGTAGTTGTCTACCGGATCATATTGCAGTCGCACCATTGCTACCCTGGTGTATACATGCAGCTGCAAGTAATAGAGTTGGCGTATTGCAACTGCTGATCGACCAAATGGACTTGTGCAGTATCAATCGTGCATTAACGTCGGCTGCAGTACGAGGCTGTTAAGCCATTTCTAGAGAAAAAAAAACCATCAGTGATTTTGAATGCGCTTGTTGCCGCGCCCGCGGTGTGATTCAGTCGGTATCAGCAATGCTGAGGTGATAGCGCAAATGGTCGGTTTCTGCGAAGGGTCTACATACGAGTTTTCTTGAAGAAGCTTATCTGCTACCAAAATGCAAGTGGACGTTCACAGACATAACCGCCACTACATGTACATGTACACTATAATGTTCATCGTATCTCCCTCCGCCAATTCTTCTGACATTCATCGCTACAGGGCATAGGAATAACGACCTTACTACGTCCAAGGGCGTCCGATATGGATCAGCAGTGGCGCATTTAATCTGGAAGAATCTAAAACAGGCAGGCTGGGCTTAAAACGCTGACCTGAACTGTTCAAAACATTGAATCTTAGGAAAGATTAATTGGCTGAGGCAAAAACTGACTGCTGCAATGGATCGTTCCCATATTTCACCGTTCTTGGCGCCTCATGGATTCAATCAACATCGAGATATCGATGCCAGATATAGCCCATGACGCAAGTTTTACTACCTGCCCTCATCTTCTTGGTGGAATCAGTTTCCCAGTTCTCATACATCTACATAACCATCAAATTACCATCACGAAATACGCCTCGATTACCCTTTATACACAACAACATTGACCAATACGTGAAACTGTAAACCATTTGACTGCATTCATTTTTATTATTAATTCCAGCATGAACTTCGATTGCTGTGGCTCTTTTTGCAAGTATTCGACAGCTTTTAGATGTTGATCAGTTGCTATCGCACTACCTCATCCGAGCTTGGTGCACAGCATCCTAACAACCTCACCGTAACCAACTATTCACGCTTTCGCGATGGCATTTCTCAACGGCGGTTAAATCACACCGCGGTTGTAGCAGGGCAACCAAACCACAGTCACCGTGTAAAGCTACAATCTCAAGGGCGCACGAAATTCCTGAATCTCCAGTTTTACCCAGAAGTACTTGTACAACCTTGACATGACCTCGCTCTCCAGCAGTGATCAATGCACGACTGATGCTGCACGAATCCATTCGATTAAGAAGCAGTTGCAATACACCAGAACTACCGATCGAAGCCGCTTTTCGGAAGATGGGTTTGTAAATATCAGGAGTGCAATGCTTCAGCAACACGCGCGAGACCGCCACTTTATCTGACAAGACTGCCTTGCCCAAAGCTTTTTTAATTGCTTCACCATCGACATAGGCTAAGAGCGCGTTTACCATTTGAACCTGGTCTTTGCTCGCAGCAGAGACGAAGGCACCCGCAACACAAGCGGGGCCACTCTGCTCAGCAAGTAACTTTATAACGTTCAAACTGTTACAATCGGCGGCGATCTCACATGCTAGATCGGTGTCGATTTCACGACACTTCTTCAGAACTTGCAATGCCATCTCCACATCGTCATCGGCTGCAGCTCGCTCAATTAAAGCACTGAGTAGGTCCCTTTCCAAGTCGCTTTCTTGGCAAACTCTATCTTCACATACTTGTAGCAAAAATTTTGCAACTTCCCACTGATCGTGATTCACGGCATGAAGCAGGGTACTGTCAACAAACATTCTTCCCTTTTTGAGCAGTACCTTCACCAAGTCAAGCCGACCGCAACCGGCCGCATCCTTCATAGCTTTACCAATAGCGAAATCGGGCGGGCGGGTGCGGCTCATATCCTTTGACGGACACTTGTCCAGTACAACCTCAACGATCTCGCAGCAATTGGCGTGAGCTGCGGCCCATAAGATGCATGCCAAGACGGTCTCACCCGGTTCACACTTCTCTAGTATCAGCTTCATCATCTCCGCGGTCATCGTTCTCACCGATGCGCCAAAAGCTTCACCGACCGAAGTCTCATCTGCAATTCTGATCGAAAACACGATTGCGTCGAAATGAGCGCCGGCGATTGCCCTTTTCAGTGCCTCACCGACGGGCGCTCTACGCCCAGAATCACCGCTGTAGCGTTCACACAAAATGTGAAGAATTGCAGCGTGCCCGTTCTCGGCCGCAGCAATAAACGCTGCGCTGGGATCCCCGATGACCTGCAAAAGCCACCGCGAGAGTTCAAAGTGGCCATTGGCTGCGGCTGCCGCCAGCGTTGGCGCCAAGTCCGTCCCCAACTCCACTTCACGCAGTAGGAATTTGCAAATTTCGAGATGGCCTCGCTCTGCTGCAGCAACGATCTCCTCTTCGTCACGTCGAAGTGACGGGAAGACGTTGTGCAGCCATCGAAGGACGTCCAGGTGGCCGTTAGCCGCGGCGCCAATAAAGGCAGCAGCTGAACAGACGTCCCCGTGGTAAGACCGGAGCCTCTGGATGATTCCTAGGCGTCCTCTTGCAGCAGCGCCGTCCATGGCGCGGAAAGTTCGGGGGCGGAAAGGTCCGTAGACGTAAAGGACGCACGGCAGGACGTTGTAGATGGCAGCGTCGATGGTTAAAGTCAGTAGGAAGTTGTTCACCAGCTTGAGAACGTGTGGCAACGCTTGAAGCGTGGCCGGCAGCGCCAACTGGATGAGGAGAAGCAACGAGGGAGCGGCCATGTTCGCGTCTGAAAAGGAAGTCAAGGAGTGACAGAGGGAACTCACCTGATTCTGGTTGTAGTGATTCCTTACGGACAATTCTTTTATTTTAATTACTTCTTTCGAAGTAATTTGTGTTCATGAGTTGGTTGGAGCGGAGAGTGCAATATCCGTCTACGAGTGCTAACAACACATATTGCTACTGTGAGAATACGTTGCCCCCCAAACCCTCCCAGACGATAAACGGCAACACAATTAATTATCTATTCAGGGACTAATCTTTTTTTCTTCTCGGTTCGGGATCGCTTGCTGCGTAAAAATGCCTTATCGTTGGATCGCCCCAGTTCATCGCAAACTACATGTAGATGCAGACACGATTTCATCCACAATGCAGCAGCTCGACAATACCCAGATGAAATTTCGAATTCAAACGCGCACGTGATGCCGATAGAGTCACTTTGATTTACCAACTAAGTTATTACTTCAATTTGGTCACTCGATGCAGCAGACCGTAAGGCGCGTCGGATACGTATTGGAGCATTATTTCGAGCTGACGTGTCATCACCGAGGTCAACCCACGTTGCAGCACACGTAAAGATCCGGGAATTGAGGCCAGGTCGCACTTTTGCAGCAAAAGCTTGATATTTTATACCACTCTAGGATCTACATGTACTAGAAAATGTTTGATACATGTAGTGCTCTCTGAACTTAGATCCAGCAGGCTAATTAACCATTTCCAATCGGTTGAAGTTCGCGGCATGCGCCAAAGCACGGGCAATAGACGCTGGCGGACTTTTCTCGGTGAGTATTTTCAACAGCAGTGCTTGTCAGGCTCAGCAGCTAAATGGAATGTGAAACTCTCCATTCGAAGTTTCCATGATAGAGCTTTTCCAAAAGCCATGATAATATCATGGGAAATATTAAAACCGGTCACGAAGAGACTATTTAAATGATTGTCACCCTCGGGATCCCAACGCGTTTCGACTCTTGATGTCTGCGGGTTGTACTCGGACTTTCCGAGATGATATGAAAAGGGAGTGAAGTATTTCAGGGTGAATGATATGTGCAGCTTCTAATAGCTGCACTTCCTGTAGACTTCGTTATTTGCAGGGGGAAATTACTATATGCTCAAACAGCCTATTCAATGGTGTTGTGTGAGTCGACTCGGCGATTCCTATGTGTGTGGCTCGAATAAATTTCTCGGTTAGGCCTATAATCTCCAACATACTGTTGTAAATGGCAAAACGCAACTCGACGGAACACATACAACGCTGGGCAATCTGACGATAGATTGCCCTTCGTCGATCTAGGACTAAATTGTTGCCAATTAGAAATATGCATTGCTGTCGACAGTGTGGGTCAATTTAATTTTGGACTTCGAAGTAGTATGCAACCGAATATGCAACTCACTTCCAGAGATAAATTATCGACGTCACTGCTGGAAAAGGTTAAGGTCTGGTCCAGCCGATCTTCGCGATAGTCGAGGCCTCTTACTGCATAAAAAGCTTCACGGCGCAGCCGAAACCAACTGTCCTCGCCTGTGTCACTGCCGCTCTGACACCGCATGCGTCGCAATAGGCTCGAAGCAACGCTGTGACGTTTACATGGTCTTCCATCGCGTGTGCCTCCAGAGCGTAGTTTATTGTCGCCGCTTCTGTATATATCGCGAAATCGCTACCACTTGTGTCTTGTTGCTCACGGCAGCAGTAATTAGCGCAAGATTAATGCTGCACGTGTCCAGTTGCTCGATCAGGAGTTGAATCACTTGAGCATAGTTTCTTTATGCAGGGTGTTGAAAGTGGCCCCTCTCTATACACGTCAGGATTGCACTACTTCAGGAGCATTTCGAAGATATTGACATGCCGCTCACTTCAACTTGATAGTGTTGCCTAGCAGCCGATACGCTGTTTAGATTGTTGCAGCCATTCGATCACTTAGCAACTCTACTAGGACCTTATGGCCATTATTGCTGGCCACTTTCATTGCCGACTCGAGCTCATCGTTGTTTAGCCGTCTGAACAGCAATTCGACTACACGAACGTGACCATTTGCAGCGGCTGCTTTCACCATCTCTGCAGGACTAGCGAGCCTCGAATAGAACTCGCTTAGCCACCAAAGCACGTCCAGATGAGCGTTGGCGGCTGCACCGATGAATGCAGCAGATGAACAACCTTCACTCCGTGTGACTTGAAGTGTCTGCAGAATGCCGAGACGCCCCCTGGCTGCAGCACCGTCCATCGCTCCGACGGTACAGGGGCGATAAGCTTCGTAGTCTTTGGTCACGCGATGGAGGTCGTTGTAGATTGCACCGTCGATCGTTGCCGGCAGAAGCAGGTCGTTGACGAACTGAAGGACGTGTGCGAATGGTTCGAACTTGGGCGATAGGGCCAATTTTACGCAGAGTAGCAGAGGGGCCTCCATTGCAGGACTTGTGGGAATCGGAGTGTCGGTACTTGTTGGCAAATTTCAAAGTGAGGTGGCAGTCATTTAATGAAGTGCCTATGGTCTGCACCACGTAGTGATTACGCATTTTGGTGATGCGCTTCGAGGATTAGTCTCAGTGAAGTGACGTGGAGAATGTGCAGCCACAGCTCCCATTGACGTGGCCGACATTCCACTAATTGTGCCGACATGCAGGGAAAAAGAACTCCGCCATACGTGGTTTTGACTTGGTGGATATGCATGCACCTTACGGAGGTGCTGACACCTATTATCCAGCAAAAGAAAGAAGAAGAAAAACAGCACATATTTGTGCGCATTACATGCAATGAACCCGCGCAGTACGTACATGGGCTTGCTCAACCAATGAATACTACAATATCCTGTCCCCGAGCGTAAACTCAACAAAAATATTGACATCAGACTGTATTGAAAGGTAAATACTATTGTACGCAGTCAAAGTCAGTAGTTCACGATACATCTGTTTGTCTAGTTTTGGATAACCACAGTCCGAACACAACCACTGAATAAGAATAACTGAAGCAGCGAACAATCTACAATACTGTGCTTTCAATTGGAAGCGCATTCGATTATTCTGGTTGAGACCACTCTAGCCGGGTTTTCTTGGTGAAGACTGTACAGGGAGAGCGTCGTTGAAAGTTGTGATATGGATGCGATTAGGTTTCTGCTTGGAGAAGCTGGTAAAAGCGCGTTAAAGATGGTGTGTGGTCGCATGGCTATGGTTGAGTTAGTTCCGAAGACGTCTCAAGTTGAGCCGAATTCACAGCGATCGAGCTCCACTGCTTCTTTCACAGCAAGCCCTGTGATATTGTAGTCGTTATGTAGGAGAAATCTCAGCGTGTTGGATTTCGTTTTTCATCCAAGAATTCAATTGAAATCCGATTGATGGTTCCGTAGTTGACGCTTTGCTTGAAGCTGCCCGGGTAGGTCGTGTAAGTATAGTAAAGCTACTGGTTACGAGAAGCTGTCCCACCGTTTCTAAAGTGACGCAGCAGGCTATAGCTCAACGGAGTGTTGTGGTGTTGCTACTTCATATTTCTGATACAACCCAGTTGATTCCAGATCAGCAAGGCATTGCATCTCTGCTAGAGAGAGCAGCTACCCTAGGCAACTTGGAGATTATACAACTAGTTGTAAGCAAATTTGGTGCATTAGACATTTGTCGACCTCTGGATATTGCAGTTCAGAGCAATCACTTTGAAATTGTAAACGTTCTTGTCAGGAAAAGCAAGCCGATAGAAAATGTGAAGGCATATGTCACTGCCGCAATGGCCAATCGAGTTGAAGTGGTGCATGTTCTGCTTGAGGATAGTGACAAAAATGTGATCGTAAAGGCCTTGGCAAAAGTTGCATCCCCTGACTTGGTCGAGATCCCCAGGTACTACTGGAGAAAGGTAATTCTGGCGCCTACACTCTTGCTGGTGGTCAAAGTTTTACTGGGGTTAGTTGTTAGGGCGTTGCTGGATAAAAGTGATTTGTCAATCATCAAGTATGGATACGCGCTCGAAGCAGCAGCTGTGGAGAGTCGTTCGAGTGTTGTGACAAATACACCCCACTCTCTTGTATGGAGGAATTTCCAGCAGCTTCTGCAACGCAACTGCAGGACATTTCATACACGACCTTCCTGTGACAGTGTTTCTGATAGAATATTATTCAGGTTCACGAACCAGACGTGATCTTCATCCGAGGGTAGTACGCGATACCGGTTTCTTCGATCGTCGAGCACAAATATCCAGAAGCGGTTGCTTGATGGCCTGTCAAGTGCACCCTAAGAACACTTCGATTTTGATAACAAGTCCCATTTGATATGACGGTAGTGATCCTCGCAATTCTCACTCTCGCCGACGTTTCTTCTAGCCCAAGCTTATAATATCTTCATAACCAACCGCTCTCGTCTTCGTGACAGCTGCATTGATACCCGTTGAGTCACATCGGTCAAATAGCAAATCCACAAAGTCTAACCGACCTTCAATCGTTGCGACTTCCATTGCGAACGTGACCACCACTGCATCATATTTGTAGCATTTGGACAACCTCGATATTACCATGAGCTGCGGCAAATGTCAGGGCGGGACTGATACAGCGCACATTTACCAGGTGCGTCAGTAGGTTCATAACTCGTATAAACCCACTCGCAGTAGTATTTTCGAAAATGTGCCGATCACATTTGTTCGAAACCGCAGTTTGTAGCGCTAAACCAGCATCGAGCACCAAATCTGCTACTTCGAAGTAGCAAGGAGTTCAGCCATATCAGCATCGCCATCCATTGAAGCACTCTCGGTCACTGTTTTAATTAGTATTCTGATATCAGGAGTCTGCAAGGCTTTCAGATCGCAAATTTTGATAAGCATCCGTACCATTTCCCCATTGCTTATTTCACACAGCCTCCCGAAATGCATCCCTGCAAAAAAAAAACGCTATCCAGCCATCCAGAAGAGCGACTATTCTCGCTTGCGCAATTTTCGTAGCTTCTAGCAAGCAGAAACAATTGTCCCGCTGATCGTACGTTCTGGCTTTTCCGACTTGTACTCACGTTGCTCCAGTAGAGAACGCCTCGACTCGAGCTGGTGATCAACCACAGCCCAGTTACCGTTCTTTACCGCTTGTTCCAATGGAGTTGCACAGATATACTCGCTGACAACGCACCTTCGTAACAATAGCTTCAGCTCTTCAGTACGATCACTTGCTGCCGCACTCTTCAGGGTCATCTGCATACCGTCCTCACCCGCGTGTCCAATTAGTACTTCGACAGCGCCAATGTGACCATTCTTTATGGCTAGTTCCAACGCGAGGTCTATGAACCCAAGACCAAGAGTTCAATAAGCCGTCCTCCAGTAACTTCTTCCCCAACACTGGCGAGTGGCCATATTCCGAAGCCGCAACTAACGCATCGGTGCGGTTATCCGACTCTATAGCACAAGGGACGCCACCACCACAACGTGTCCATTCGCAACGGGAGTCTCCAGTGATGGCATCAGTGAAATGCCGTCAAAATTATCTCAGTAAGAGTTTGACCATACCGACGTGGCCATTTTCAGCGGCAGTCATCATGTCCCTGTCATAAGCATGTCAACTGTATGGGCAATGTGATTCAAAACAAATACGTGCGTAGCTTAGTAGGAGCTCGTCACTCGTGTCCTTCTCTTAGGCGACCCGAGCTTTCTTGTTTGTGAGCAGCTTGACTATGTAGCCGTAGCCAGCGTTTCAAGCTTTCTCCACGGCGTCTTGGATGCTGTCTCGGTCGCATCGATCGCGCAGCAATCTGATCACGTCCACACGACCCTCCATTGCAGCTGCCTCGACTGCGTAATTGATGCTCCACTGGTCACTCTTGTGCATCAGAAGCTGCACCACATCCGTGTGCCCACGAGCAGTACCACGAGTTAGCGCTCAAGTGATACTGCGCGGGCTTGCTTCGTCCAGCAGTTGCTGCACAAGCACGAGTAGGTCATTCTCTGCAGCGTATGCAACAATACTGCCATTCGAGCTGCGATCGCAGTTTTCAAGCACCAACTTGGCCATGTCGACGTTTCCGGTCGTGGCAATATGGACCAAAGCAGAGCGGATGGTGTCTTGGTCGTTGACTTATAGCAGGGCCTTCACCTGTTCGAGGTTTCCCTTCGCTGCTGCCTTGAACAGAGCATTGGCTTTGCATTCCACGCTGCTTTTCTCGATAAGCACATTCACCATTTCAGTGTATTTCTTGGCTGCAGCAATTGCTAGCGCGTGCGATGGATCGGCGTCATTGAATTTGCTAACAAGCAGCTGAACCATCTCGACGGAGCTCCTCGAAGCGACATTTTCCAGTACATCAGTCAAGATTGCATACAAGCGACGTTTTTCGCCTGCACTACCTCGAGCAGCAATTCCATGATCTCATCGTGAACCTTTGACACTGGGGTGTAGCTTATTTTCGAGGAAACAATGTCTGCTCATCGAGGAAACTTTCAAAA
>LGTU01001098.1:0-30242 GCA_001314425.1 Phytophthora pluvialis | reverse complement strand
AGTTTTTCTCGGGTATCGGGAGAGCACGGAGCCGGAAGTGAGGGCGGTTACTGTATTGGTAGCCATCGGTAGCGGTTATTACTGACATTTATTTTTATTAACCATTTCGCGGTACAAGGGCGCATTTCTCGCCCTTTAAGGCATTTTCCAAAACACGGTACGAAATGGCCCTCTTAAAGGACGTGAAATGCGCCCTTTTGCACAAGTTCAAGTTAGTAATACACCGTCTTTTATAACAGAATATAAACGGTACAATTACAAATCGTCTAGGCATACTAAATACAAGTTTAATGCATGTATCAGGTAGCTCCTGCAAATGCTTGAAGTCTGTATGTTACAAGAGATATGCAAAGGAAGTACCGTACATTTGTAAAAGGGCGAGTTTCGCGCCCTTTTAGAATCAAATGACTTAGACTTGTATACTATAGTTTACCTGAGTGGCTCGCGAAAGGGTTAATACCCGCGACGGCTTACGCTGGTATTGTACGCACAAATCCTATCATATTTGGAAAGTCCGTGCCGTCTTTTATGGACCGTTTACCGACTCCTGTTCATCATTTATCGAACATCATTCTTTCGGGTCTCTTGTCAGACTAACTTATTACCGCTAGTTTGGACAGCTGATTTGTCGGGTTTGCAGCATGTTTGAAAGGAACTCGCTTATCCATGACCAATCGACTCGAATTGTTGTCTTTAGGCTGGTCATATCAGTGCTGGTGTACCAAGCAATGCAGCTGCTGGTAGCGGTTACTCACAGCGACTTTATTTTATTAGTGACGAAGGATACTGTTGAAATTGCATGTTGAAGTGTCACAATATATATATAATCCCAATCTCCAAAGTGTTGGGGATTCGCAGTCGTTAAGCTGAACACAAAGCTAGCTTCAACAGCTTGGTTGCACTCAGTCAATTCTTTTTTTATTTATATGGAGGGGCAAATTCGTATTGGTTGTGGTCTGAGGACGTTAGCTATCGTTATGCAGCTCCACTCAGTTCAGATTTTAATTTGCATCATCATCATAAAGCCAAAACCCGAACCTGGAAACAGTACTTCCACCCGAGGCGCTAAATTGAAGCAATCGACAGTCATCAAACGATTAGCCAGTACGCCAAGCACCACGTCCAAAAGTCAAGAGAGGCCACGGCAACAAACGCCGTGCCAGCGCCTGCGGGACCGTTTAGCCACAGCATCAACCGGAGCGGAGCGTCGACGAGTAATAACTATTGACGGTGCGTCGATGAATGTGGCTTAAACATATTAACTCGACGAGACTAACTACTTTGGTTTGGAACAGAGTTGCGAGCCACTTTGCAGAAGGCTGACGGCCTGGCTGAGAAACTCATCATCCGGATGAAGTTGCTGTGGCCTTCGAATCACACGTACAAGAAATCCAAGCTGGTGAGAATGCATCTTATCGAAGCGGCATCCCCGGAGGCACTCGAAGACTTGTTGGCGGTAAGTAATACGTCGAATGGATGCATGTGCTGTGCTGTTGTTGGGCAAGGCGACTGACACAACGAATGCCGTGATTCAAATCCAGCTCTTTCGTGACAAGTACGAAGAGAATCGTGATGACATCGATGCCACGTTGCTGACTGCGACGATATGGGACTTAGAGTCCGTCTCTAACGACCTCCTCAGACCAGGCCAGATAATCGACATTACCAACTATTCCGGGTTGAAGCTATTTCGCGAGGATCACTGCCAAGTCACTGTAAAGCCTCGAGATTTGTCCTGGTAATCACGCACTCCATAGTGAAATGCGCACGTATGATTAGCGTAGCTTATTTGTGTATTATTGTATAGAACAAATGGCTTCGAACAAAGTAATTCATAATGAAACTAGTCATGCGCTGAGTGCGATACACGTAAGCTGACTATATATAAGCACGCATCACTGACAAAAACTTAAACTATTGCTTCCATTCACAACTTACCTTGAAGTAGTGACATCGGAACTAAGTGGAGAAAACCTTGGTGGGTGCAGTACATCCCCGTCATTAACTCTTTTGCCGGAGAAAGGTAAGACTGCTTGATGTTACAGCAGATTATCAAGTCCAATTAACGTATTCCTTTCATAGACGACCAAGCCAAGAGGGACTAGGAACTACAATAACGTCGAGCAGCAGCGGGTGTTATAAGTTGTCACCGACATATTGCCACTGCACCGAGTAGACTGGAATGTCGTCGCATCAGCTTACAATGCGTCAATAGATCCGATGTGGCAGTCACGGGATGCTACGAGCATCAAACGACAGTTCCCAACGCTGTATTCATCGGTGAAAAAGGCAACAACTAGAAAGCGGAGTGCGGAAGCGAAGGCCGCCTTAGACATCTGTAACAAGTCTGTGGACGCCTGCTTGCCGGCGGACCGTACTGCTCGTCCAGTGTTGTGCTGCGTACGTCCAAGGTCGCGCTCATCACTCAACGTAACACCGCATAGGCCACCTAAGTAGCCGGAACGTCCTCGCGGTCGTTCCTACTTATTGACAATATATTACTGTCCTCCTCGTCCAACTCGTCCGTACGTCCAATTCGTCCGAACGTCCGACTCGTTCGTTCGTCCGTCCGTCCTATTGGTTTGCCGTCGCAAAGACTTCCTTCCGCTTGCTCCGCCGTCGCAGAGACTTCCTCGTCCAACTCGTTCCACCAGACTCTCTGAAATCAAGCAACGCGTTCGTCGTGAGGCCTCGGTATACGCCTATATCCAAAGCCACTAGGGAGTACGCCTCGGGCGACCTTCCCTCTGTGCTAATCTGCACGCGCAGCCACCACGGCTGACTATGGGAGCCTCAATACCTCCTCACCGATCCTAGCCGTCATGCCTGCTCCAAATCGTCCAGATCTCGTTCTCGACGCACTCCAGACTGCAGGCTATTCCCAGTATCCCGTCCAAAGCCGCCCTCTCTCGTTCGTCCGTCCGTTCCACTCTCTCTCTTTCTCGTCCTGCTCGCCACCGAGTGACTAGCTAAATTGCTCGTCGCCGCGCTACTTGTGAAGAAGCACGCCAATGGTGAAGTGAGCGCTCCAACGCCCCCACCGTTCGTGCTCTGCCAGCCACCCGTGTCAGGTCTTTGGCTTCACCGACTGCTCAGGCGACCCTTCAGCCTCAAGATCGCCCAGCATGTTGCTTGTTGTGGGCGGCGACCGCTCGTCGATACCCCCTCTTAACAGCTCGTATCTTCTCCACCTGTCTGCTGCGTCCCCACGTACTGCCCTAGGTCAGCGTTGACTCGTCTCGCTCGTCTAGTGGCTGCCGCCGTCCACTGTTTGCACTCGGGCTGCAGCCGCTCGTCCACGCTACCAACTTGTTACACGCCTTCTTCAAACCCAGTGTCTTCCACGACTCTGTCGTCTTGCAGCAAGCGATCGTACTCCGAGATGGAGAACCATCGTCTGCCACCGTCTGTTGCTGCACCTCCGCTCTCGTTTGTTCGCATGGCCCGCAACTCAAACTCCAGGGCGTAGTGGCCGGCCTTGTTACGTCGCCGCCTTCGTCGCAACTCCACCATGACGCCGTCCGACTGAGGTCGTCGCGCCTCACCCTCCATTGTCTGTCGATCTCGCTTCTGACTTCTAGAAGCTGTCGCCGTCTGGACAGGAGCTGCCGCTGCTCGAGGAGCCACTGTTGCTTTCGCGACATCCGTTTCGCATTCGACTTCGCCTTCATGTTCCAATTGCGCCTCTAAGTCTTTCGCCACGCGTGCTAACTGATCAGACGGGTAGTGATAAGTAACGAGAAAAGAGACATGAGCTAAAATCAGCTCGGCCACACCGTCCTTATCCTCACGCTTCAGAAAATTGTTGTCGTAGCACGCTGGTTCTACGATCTGTAGAGGCTCGATCCAGTTGTGCACAAATTTAGATGCCTTCGGCCCTTTTGGTGGACTGAACATCCATACACGAGCACCCGCCCGAAATACTCGCTTCTCCTTCACACGTCGGTTGTAATAACGCACCTGCCTTTTTTGTTCTCGTTGTCGGGGCTGTTCTGCACACACATGGTCACTCTTCATCGCCATTAGTAGCTTTTTGTGATACGCTGTCAGCTCTCCTGCCTCAGCCACGCTCGCTCGTCGTAGGAGCTTGTTCGGGGCCTTCAACGATCTTCCCATCAGTAGTTCATTAGGAGACAGCAGTACGGTCGAATGCCGTCCAAAGTTGTACGCATACACCGCAAAATCCACCCACACATCCCAGTCATGTTGATCGTCACTGTTCATGTACGTCGCCACACAGTCCTTCCATGTCCGGTGGAACCGCTCGACTAACCCAATCATCTGTGGTCTATACGGGACAGGATTAATTTGCTCCGCCTGCAACATCACTACTAGCTGCTCGATTGCTTTGCCTGTGAGTTCTGGCGCCCCATCCGTCAGAAGCTCTCGAAACGGGCCGAACTTCAACACCACATGCTTCATTAGGAACTCTGCTCCGTTCTCTGCTGTGTGCCGCTGCACCGTGACTGCCACCACATACCTCGTAACGTACTCGACCGCCGCGAATACAAATCGCCGCCCTCCTTCACTCGCTGGCAATGGACCCGCCACGTCAAGGGCCCATCTCTCGCCCCCATCACCGCCGCGTAAACTTTGTAACGGAGGCACTACTTCCGCACTCTTGGCACCCCAGCACCCATCGCTTGACTTCTCGCTGCAAGCCAGGCCACCAATACACCTGCGCTGACCGTCCGTACGTATGTGTAGCTCGTAAGTGGCCTGCCCATACGGAGTCATGGCTCTCCTTGAAGACCGTAGCCCACAGTTCCGGAGGCAATACTAGGCGCCTGCCATTCTGCGTCTCCGCCAGTATCAAGCCATGCGCCGCCACAACCTTCACTCTACGATGCACGCCGGCTTCTGCCATCCGTTGGATCAATCTGCTCTTCTTCTGAGCTGCGCTGATCTCCACGTCCGTAAGCTGCAACGTCGGTCCGTTGTCGAGCCCGACACTAACATCTTGTCGTGCTGGTTCAGGTCGTGGTTGCTCCGTCCGCCCTGGTCCTTGCTCCGACCTTGCTGTTTCTGGCAATTGTGATACCGCACTGGCGCTTCCAGTTGCCGTACTCGCAGTCTCTCTCGGCTCGCCCGTCCCGCCTGTTGAGTGTGCGACGCTGGTTACGGCTCTCGACTCCTCTCCAATTGCTGGTCCTGCCGCTCGTGTCTTCCGTGTTGATTCACGCCCAGTGCCGGATCGTTGCTCACTTGTGTGCCCAGGGCTCCGATTGCTCCGCCGCTGTCCTTCTCTCGTTGCTTTCGTTGCCATCTCATGCTCGTCTACGGATGGCGCCCACGTCACCGTTCGTCGACTCGGCCGTACATCTCTAACTCTTGCGGTTGTCATCATCTCACTGTCCACCATCGGCTCGCTGCTCGTCGTCCCCGTCGCCGACGTCGATGCTCCTCGGCTGACTACCGCATCCAGGGACCGTTCTTTCACAGGTTGTGGAGCCTCGACTGCATCCAGGGGCTCCACCTGCACGGTTGCTGCATCCGCTCGTCGCCTCGCTTCCCCAGCCCCCCGCCTTGCTGCTCGTGCCAACGGCCCTGTGTTCTCCGCCGCCAGCACCATGTCGCCGTTTGACTCGTTCCCCACTAAGGATCGCACGTCGTCGTCGTCCATGGTCATTCCCGCCGCCGCCGGCTCCTTCGTTGATGCCCTGCTCGCAGCCGTCGACGCCTTGCTTGCCGCCGGCGCTTTCAATAATGCCTTGCTCGCCTCTGTCGACTCCTTACCCGCCGTCGTCGACTCCACTGGTGGTGCTGCCGTCGCCGACAATCTTTCCGTTTTCAGAACCCCAGCTGTAGGCATCTCCTGTTCCGGGTGCAGCTCAGCTTCTCCCGCTGTTGTTGTTGAAGCAGCTGCACTTGCTACTGTCTCTTTCCGCGTTCGTCTCCGCCTTCCTACTGCCGCCAAAACTTTCGTCGGTGCTCTCGACAAAGCATCTGCCACCACGTTGGTGCTTCCTGGTCGATATTGCACGTTGAAGTCGAACTCCTGTAAGGTAAGTGCCCACTGATGAAGCTTACCCGTCAAATTCGGAGACGTCATTAACCATTCCAATGCTGCATGGTCAGTGATGATCGTGAATTGCCGTCCATACAAGTACGGGCGGAATAGTTTGATAGACCATACAACTGCCAGGCACTCTAGTTCAGTGATGCCATAGTTCGCTTCCGTCTGGCTGTTCACCTTACTAGCGTAGGCGATTGGCTGCCAACCATTACCTTGATCCTGCATCAGGCAGGCACCGAGCCCGATCTTACTCGCGTCCGTCACCAGCCTGAATGGCAATCGAAAGTCCTGATAAGACAGCACAGGTTTCCGTGTCAGGACAACTTTCACACGCTCAAACGCTGCCTCTTGCGCCGCCATCCATTCCCACTCAACGTCCTTCCTCAGCAACTTAGTCATTGGCGCCATTATGGAGCCGAATCCTTCGACAAATCGCCGATAATAACCAGCCAGATGAACAAACCGCTTCACCTCAACTGCAACTCGGGGCCGTGGAAATGCTTGCATCGCCGTCACCAGCCGATCCAAGGGCCGCACGCTAGCTGCGCTCAACTCATGTCCGAGATATTCCATACTCGTAGCAGCGAACACACACTTCTTCAGCTTCAAGATGAGACCAGCTGCCGCCAATCTCTCCATCACGCAAGCTAATTCTAACACATGCCGTTCGATGCTACCTCACGTGTACACCACAATGTCATCCAAGTGCACCAGACACGTGACTCGTAACACGCTATTCATCATACGCTGGAAAGTCGATGGCGCATTAGTTAGTCCGAAAGGCATGCGTACAAACTGATACAGGCCCTGCTTCGTGGTGAACGCAGTTTTCTCCATGTCGCCATTCGCCATCCGAATTTGCCAGTAGCCCGCCTTCAAGTCTAGGGTACTGAACAACACAGCACCGCCTAAAGTCTCCAATGTTTCATCGATACGAGGCAATGGGTACACATCCTTCCGTGTAACTTTGTTGAGGGCTCGATAATCTACACAGAATCGAACTTCTCCATCCTTATTTCGCACTAAGACAACAAGAAAGCCCCACGCTCCGTTGCCCTCCTCAATAACTCCGGTTGCTAGCATCTTAGTCACATTCGTCTCCACGACAGCATCTTCTGACTGCGCTTGTCGACGACGCTTGAGCATGATGGGTGCTGCATCGCCCGTGTCGATGTGCTGCTCCACGTCCAGTGCCGTTGACGGTGGGCAATCGCCCGGGTCCGTCACCAACTTCCGGTACGTGCGCAACAACCGCATGATCAACGCACGGCCGCCCTCCTCTTTGGCACCGATGTGTACGTCATCTTCGTTCCCCAGTGGTTTATCGCCACCACCCATGGCGCTCAACCACTCATCTAGCTTCGCTGGCTGCAGGGCCCCACTCAGTTCTAGGATTTCTACGTCCTGGTCAAGAGCGATTCACGTGCCGAGTTCCTTCTCTGCTGGAAGCTATACATGTCACGCCCCCCGTTGATTGCCGGAACCCATGCTTTTCCGTCGCGCACTTCCGTCACAGTTGCCACCAACATCACTGATCCGATACTCCTTGTCGGCAAGAAGATGCCCTTCTCTCCGTTCTCCGCCGTCACAGAGGTCTCCACCAGGGTGACGGTGCTCCTGCCGAGCATCGTTTTCCTGGCCATTCTCACCGCCGCCACTTTAACGATCTTGGTCTTGCCGAATTTGCGAAATGGTATCACTACCGAACGGTCGGACTCGTCGTACTTCATCTCGTTCCTACCGAAGTCCATGGTGTCCTCGTGCTCGCGCATGAAGTCCACACCTAGTCGAAACTCGCTCGTGCAACTATCGACTATACATGCATCCATGCGAATCACTTCATCGAAAGCGTTGGTCATCTCAAACCTCCAGACGCCCACCACGTCCAACAGGAAACCACCGATACCTTCGACATAATCCACAGGAGCTACGCACGAGACCCTGCTACCGTACTGCATCCAATCCGCGCCGGCGACTGTATACCGTGCCCCGCTATCGAGCTTGACACTTCTTCTCGTGCCATCCACTATCATGCTCGCCGTGGGCAGACCATCGCCCGCTTCCGCGTACTGCACGAAGCCGTCCCGATTCACCCCGTTGACCGTCACTTCGCCCTGCCCTCGTTGCACGAGACGTACCCTCGCGGGATCGCCATCCTGCATCGTACACACGCCACTTCGCCGCTGCAGTCTTCGTTGTGCCAACTTTGCAAGTGCCTCCCCGCGAGAGCCTGCCGTTAATCCCGTTGTTCTGCTTCCTCCGCTTCACGCTGCCGATCTTCACTTGCCGCGGCGCGTCGTGCTGCCAATACCCGCTTCACTCGCACACGCTTTCTCTGGTTCTGCGCCAGCTTCCGAGCTGCTCGCGCTCGCGCGATGCTATCGCCGTCGTCAACGTGGTTCTGCGACTCGTTTCCGGGTGACTGATCGATCGCGTCGGCTTGCTCGTCCGCCACCACCACGTTCATTGTCACCACGTCCGTCGCTACCCCGTTCGCCACACACGCGCCTTCTTCAGCACGACGTACGCCTTCTTCAGATCCACGTATGTCACCAGCAGATCCCCGTATGTCATGAGTAGATCCACGTATGTCATGAGCAGATCCCTGTATGTCATCAGCAGACCCACGTACGTCATGAGTAGCTCCCCGAATGTCATCAGTAGACGCACGTATGTCATCTTTGCCGGATACGCCACCAGGGATACCTTTGTTATCGCTTCGCACATATCGAGCCGCCGCCATCGCTGGTCGCACTGTCGCCACATAACGAGCAGCTCGCTCGCCATCTCGAGCCGTCGACTCCTTGGCCATTCGATCTCCTTCCCGAGCACCGCACGACACACGTTGCCGCCGTCGCTCTCTCCTCCGTGACCAACAACACGATGTCCGCCGTCCTTCCGTCGTTCTCGTCCCCATCAATCAACTGCGCTGCGCCTCCGGAGATGAAGGGTGTATCTACACTTCTTCCGTCTGCCTCGCCTGCTGTAAGGGTTGTCCCTACCACCTTCCTTTCTCGCCGGGGATAACTCATATCCGGACGCCGTAACCCCCTTACCGCGCCCGCTACTCGTTTTTCGTCCTGCTTCCCCTGTGGCACACGCGTCTTCATGTACGCGTCGTTTCTTGCCTTAGCGTCCTGGTCAGGACACTCTTTTGCGAAGTGACCTGGTTGATTACACACGTAGCACTTGTTAACGACTGGGCAAGCTTGCGCGTAATGACCTTCCTTTCCACACCGATAGCAAGCACGTGGGTTGCCATTTGTTCTGTCACTTGGCGTGCTGCTGGGCGAGATACTCTTCCGTTCTGCCGCCTGTTTCACGGCCGCTTTGAACTTCGGTCGTTTCGACTGCGGTTCGAATTCATCGCCGCTGGATACAACTACTTCACGTCTGGATTTCACGCTTTTCTTCGCCTCTTGGCGTTTGGGAGCTGGGGAACGCTGTGGTTTGCTCCGTTTAGTCTCCGCCCAGAACTTGCCATTCCATACACACACCGCTGGTACGTCCCACGTACCAGAGTAATGATTCCACACACCTTGAGGATTCGTAAAGAGCGCGACCGCTTCTGATTGATACCCGTCAGCTGCTGCAGCACTCCTACCCACCACCGTCATCTCCACTGGAAGCCCCGTACCACCGATACCCGGAATCACCGTCGTTTGTCCTATTGTTCCTGCCATCGGAATAGGGTACGGATACGGCGCTGTAGCCCATGGCTGCCCAATGTTGAGCATTCCTTGCGCCACATTGACCATCGGATCGTCTATCTCAGTGGTCTGATCCACCGCTTCCTCCAACGTTCTCGGCTCCGGATCCTGCCTGACTAACTTTTTTGTCGTCTTGTCCAGGCATCTGTAGAACTGGGCCAGCAACACTCGCTCGCTGACCTTGTTGCTTCCCACTACATCGCGCAGTCCAGCCGCGAAATCCACGTACGTTTCGCCTGGCATCATCCGTCTCATATTCACTCTCCACTCCGCCGCTGACTTATCAAGTTTTGCACCATAGCGCCGCAACAACGCCTTCTTCAGGTACCGCCAGGTCCATACACTAACTTGCGGGGTTTCGTCCAGTCTCTTGATAGAAATGCCACTCAACTAGCCGCTTTTCACCCGTGAAAATCGATTTCAGGGTGCCAGATACAGCATGACATATTGGACTTGTTGTATGCATACACCATGTAGAGGAAGACTGCGTTCATAACCGGTACTCGCACTTATTCGGGACAATACAAAAACTAAGTATAACATGCTGTAAGTGGAACATGTTGGTCGAATAAAAAACAGGTAAAAACAGCTTGGGCGCAGGGGGGTTAACCAGTGATGTCCAATCTGTTTGATGGATCAAACATATCACACGAAGAAGCGCTTGATTAGTTTGATGGTTGTTTGATGGGTTTGTTCGTTTCAAATGTGCCCGCGGNGCCAAGAATGGTGTAGTCGGCATAGCTGACGGTCTTTGTGAGCGTGAGCTTGAGGCAGTACGTGTGGAAGTTGGCGAACCTGTGACCTTGTGGTAGGTCCGATAATCGCTGCTTTAGAGAGAAGTCTCCACAGCTCGTTGGTGGGTGCACTATTAAGGAGGTCAAGGGATACGGCTGCCGAGATTTTGCCCGTTTCTTCGTTCCTTGGTTTCATGAACGATCTCCCATGGAAACAAAAATCGGATCAAACGAACAAACCAAGGAACCGTTCATTGAAGGAACGGCTGATCGGCATCACTGAGTTAACCCCCTGCGCCCATTAAAGCGAATGCCAGTGTGACCGAAGCAGTACTTGATCGTGCGCTGGGCCTGCAGCTCGCTCCAGAGCTCGCGGCCATCTAAGAAGCACAGGTCCCACGTGGAGCACAGCTCCATTTGTAGATCCCAGTATTTTATCCGCGCGCTCAAAACACACGCGTGGCACCTCTCTATCTCTTGGATCCACATCCAAAGGCGTATCTCCAATCGCGGCGATGTCACCCACGAGGGCATACGGCGCTTGCCTTCGCCGCAACCCTTGCTCATGAACGTCGGCGCGTGCAGGTTGAGCGCGGTGAGGGGGAGCTCTGAGTGCGGGTTTGCGCCTAAATTCAAATGCGAGCCTGGACCTCTCCTTACCTGCCATATCGAATAGTATAAATCAGGTCAAGGTTATTCATTAGGCGCGGTACCGAAACGATAGTGGAATCTGTACAACTAGTAGTTCCCATTATTGGCTACCCCAGCCTAAGCACAGACATCGTTACGATATACGCGGTGGACCTGGCCAACGATGTCCCAAACAATTACGTATGGGATTCTGTCGTCAGACTAGCGGAACTGGCGCGCGAGCGTCGATACCGACGGTACAAAGCCAGTGTGCCCAAACAGGAGCTAATGAGAGTGAACGACAGCACCTTGCGCCAGCAATGGCAGGACGAAGTGCCAAAAGACCAGCTTCAGAAGCAGAAAGAACTACGCAGCTTCTGGGATTCGCAGGACCCGGAGCATGGACCCAGATTGATCAAGCTGATGACCGACTGGATCTTCGTGGTCAATTTTCCGTTGGAAGAGATCGGGGCAAGGCTACATCTACTGCATTTCCGAAACGGTACGCAGACCACAGCAAGTCCAGTGGTGGAAATGCCAGCCACCCGCTCCTATTTAGGGGCAGTGTCGGGAGAGGGACACCGATCCAACTCCATGCAACTCACAGAGAACCAACGCCGACTCCGTCAACTTTGTCTGGAGCCAGCGAATGAGTTTAGCAGGCTCCGACAGAGGACAGACGACGAAGAACAAGCTAAAAAGCTAATATTGGATCAGGTCATTGAGGTGCCTCGTGTGCCTCAGTTTCTGATCCAAACAATGACTGTGGACGAGATGGCAAATTTCGAAGATCTCTTCTTGGCACTAGAATATCCGTTGTATGCGCACCTTTTGCTGGGACAGAGGTTTGCGGACAACGTGAACATGCAGACGTTGATGTCATACATCCAAGTGGGGCCAGCAGCGGCAACATCGCAGAAACATGAAGTTGTGGACTTCAAAGCTGCGCTAGCCCGGATCACAGTGGACGCGAACGCGCGGCTGATTACCGTGACATTTAAGGGCAAGCAGACCGCTGAGCGATGGGCTCATTGGAAGCTGCCTATCGAGGGGAAACTGCTAGAGCTACAGGATTACGATGCACTGAGAGAGCGTGCCCGAACCACGCACGAAATTATACCGATGAACTACTACACCTTCACGGTGGAGGCGCGGAAAGGATTAACTAAGTCCAAGGACATGTTGTAGTCGTTGGCAAAGGAGCTGGACCTACCGATCACATCGATGAAGCACAGAGCTCGGAATGAACGACAGGCAATGGGTGGTGCGTATCCGGACGGCGATGTGCCTACTCAAACTACGGCGCACTTCATGTCTGAAAGGGGAGGACTTTGAAGTCGGAGTTCGCCACCATACGGTCCACAACAACTGGCCGTGCAAGAACTGTCTCTCGCCGCATCATCCCACCAAGTATTACCTTCATTCGGCAATTAATGTCCATTTTAAAAAAAAAGCGCATGCCTCCGCCTCGTTTCGAAATGGCAATATTAGCTGTGCAAAGGTTCCTACTTACGATGAGTGACTGGTATGAAACTGATGGCGTGCTTGCTCCGCCGGATCAAGCTAGGTAGTCGAGGTCAGGAGGAGGGTGTGCAGGGGTCTGAGGTACCACGGCTGCCAGCGTGTCGTAGTAAAGCTGGAATTCACAGGGTAACTCTGTCGGAAGGCGGCCGGCGCGCACCAAGCTGTCCTTCTTGAAATGGGTTAGGCGGAAGTCGTTCCCACCGCGGCGGCGCATTACATTCTCCATGATTAGCTGAAGTGTCAGAAATGTCTTATTGAGCGTGGTCGCCGACGTGTCCTCAAACGCCAGCTCCACCTCCCCAATGAGCTCTTTGATGTTGCGAGGCGCCATTTGAGACTGTAACGCCTGAATGCTACAGAAGAAGCCCACATCCAGTGCATTAAGTTCAGGGCTCTGCGCTGGCTGGTTCGTCAAGGAGATGTTCCAGCCATCACAGAGCCCGGTTGCGAGCACTCGAGGATCTTTCGCATCGACGTGCGGCCGGGCGTTGTCTTGCTGGATCTTGATGGGCCTGTGCATCTCGCCACGCGGCCATTTCGATTTGATAGCTGGGATGACATCCTCGACGAGCATCCTTCGCGCAATGCCGCGTGTCATTGAGATCGGCCGCAGCTCGACAACTCCCGCTCCGCGGTTGACGCTCGCACGCTGAGTGATGTACTCCTCCACGATAGGGCACATGCCCACCTTTCCGTCCCAGTCGCCCCTCGGCCGTGCCACTGCGCACAAGAACATCACTTTGAGGAGGTGCCTCTTACTCCGGACGTACTGCACGGGGGGCTCCTCCTCCGGAGCGTCGTCCTTGCCCGTCAGGATGTACACCTTCTGCCCCACTTTCTTGATGAAAAACCACTTTTCATCGATGTGCACAACGTCCAACAGCGGGTCAAAGTAGTGACCCCAGTTAGCATGCTGTCTGACATGATCCGCGCAAAACTGCATGCGCGCGATTTTGTGCTTCTCCGTGAGCAGGGGGCGAGTTTGCTTTAGGGCGCGCCGTAAGTATCCCTCCTTGATCAACTGCTGGATGAGGTAGCAACTGGTGTTTGTAGCCAACTGGAGCGTAAGCTGAGTCTTGCGGTCCGCCACAGGCTCCTCATGAATGCGCTGGCAAAGCGCAGCGCGATCCACCTTCTTCCTCCCGCGTTCCGTGGCTCTTGACTTCACCACAGCAGCGTTGCGGCCGCCGATCGATCGGATCCCTCGATACCAAATGCGTGATACAGCCTTGGCGTGGAGACCGAAGTGGTTTGCAACCCACTCGAACTCGCCGTATTGAGCAGCACCATGTGTGCTGTGGAGGAGAAGGAACTCCCACACTGCCTGTCGGTCTTCGTCTGTAGCTTGACGCATTGCCGCCCCGGACTCCACTTGCGAACTGAAGTGTCTCGAGTTTGAAAATGAGCGGGAGATTCGAAAACAGCACCTCTCATTTTTAGATTCGGAGGTATCTATCGGTTTGAGCAGGTTTCGGTTTGAAGAGGGTATAAATATTGGGCTCTCATCGCAATGATTGAAATGGTCATTATTTTCCGAATGGAGGTAGTACTGCAGAATCTCGGTGGGGGAGACAGAGGGAAACGGCAAGCATTCACGCAGACAATCTCCAAGAAGCTCCCATCTAAAACCAATCAACGGGGACAGGGTCACGGAGGAAAGGGGCATGCTGCGACGGTCGAGCAATTGAAGAAACTTTTGAGCAAGACAACATCGGCGGGTATCAAGAACGGCAGGAACACTGAATGCGGATCGAGCTCGATGGGGGAAAAAATCAAGTCGCCCAAGAAGAAGGGGTACATATTGGCGGAAGCATTTCTCTCACTGCCCAGCGAATGGAGTCAACAGCACCAGAAGGGCGGCGAAGGCATTTTCTCTCCAGCAACAGAGCACAACTATGGACACGTTGGCGGCCAGACAGCGGTCAGGGCGGGGGTAGATGTTGCGGAGCGGGAGGAGACGGACCCAAGTGGGGCCGAGGTGGATCAGGGTATGGAAGACGAGTAGAAAGAAGCACCATGGTCAAGGGAAGAAAGCAGGACTCCAGATGTTGAAATGTTAGAAGAGAAAGAGGATGCACACTTCTCGGACAGTATGGAACATGGCATGGGATCGACAAGCCAGGGACCGAGCTCACCACCAGTCTCACTACGCGGCGCTCACCAACTCGCAAGTTCACGAGAGCAAGTGCGAGGCAGAGAAAGGTGACCCAATCCACGCAAAAGGGGATGAGTAGGGAGGCACACGCACGAGCCCACTTTTCAAAAGCGATGAGTAAGAGAGCACGACTGACCAAGCGGGGTGCGCAGGTAGCGGAGCGAGGGGACCCAGAACGACGTGCATCACTGCCCCCAAAACGTCAGGCATCGGACGACTGGTAAGGAGGCCGAGAGGGCGAATATGGTGCACCAAGCGAGTACGAAGTTAAGACGAAAAGGAAAGTTGGTATGACGCGATCGCTGTCCCCAGCCAAGATGACGGCAGGACCAAACAAAAAAAACGAGGTGGCGCATCTTCAGAGAGATATGCATGAGTTCTTGCAGGCAGGGCCAGGGGGGCAGCCTAAAGGACCAGAGCACGTACGGACAGGAGATCATCGCGAGGGCAAGACACTACCTGCCGCGACCTACACCACGGGACCTACCAGCAGCTCAAGCGAAGAGGCGGATGTGGATCGAAGATAGCACGGGGACGACGCTGAAGCCAGTCAAGAGTACACGGTAATCGCAATGCAACCGGCGACGGATGCAGGAGCACCATTGGATACATGGCTCGCAGTGTTGGGTGGCAACGTGATCGATGTCGCCGCGACTGGCCATTGCGGATGGTTCGCCTTCTACGCCGCCATGTTCAATGTAGTGGACGGTTTGGTGGAGTCGACAAAGGAGGTGATAACAGCAGTAAACGAGCTGAAAAAGCAGGTGATGAATGGGCTGATAGCCGGATTAGCCACCGAAGCCAGACTTAGGCCAAGAGAGATCCAAGCCGAAGTACAGGCAAGCAGAGGAGCTACAATCGCTGAACGGTCGATGGAGGAACAGTTGTGCAGTCTAGTCAATCACTATGCGGACCAGAGGTCGAAGTCGGTTAAGAACGCGGTGCCCGTGCATTATTGGGTACGTCCAGCTCACATTAAGGCGATGGCGATCCATGTGAAGGAGCCCATTTTGTGCTGGACACGCAGGAAGATGGCATCACTAGAGCTCAAATCTATGCATACGAGCTGGATGTGACGGGCGCGAAGAAGGGCCACGACATTGGATTGGTGAACACTCTATCTACCACTGAGACGATCTCGCTACTTGAGGAGTTGACAACGGCCGGGATCCTGCCGACAGTCATGGTGCTACGCTGGAGCGCAACGGGAAATCACTTTCAAGTGATAGGATACGACCAAGACAGACGGGCTAATTACATCAACCGGCTAGCGGATCTCACGGACGTATGGGCGGACATATTGTCCAAGCACGGGTGGAATAAAATGACATTGTACCGCTGGACGAGGACAAAGTAGCAAAGGCGGCTGGTCGAGTGCTGAAGGGCCTGCGTAAAGCGGTGAGAGACAGGTCGGTGACCGACGGCAACGGGCAGCAAGACGTGGAGGAAGCGACGAGTGAGGCAGCTACTTGGACGGAGGAGGATATACCGCCTGGTACAGAAGTAACTGGAGAACGGACACAAAAGGTACCAGCCCACTGGACGGAGGCGAAGCAAATGGCGATGGGTCCAACCACCGCAAAAGAGCCTACGGCCCCCAGACAGGAGAATCAAGCATCTCGGCGGACGACGGCAAAATACTTCCTGACTCGAAGGACGGTGCCCAACTCGGAGGGCTGGATCGAGACTCAACTACCGAGAAATTAGGAGAGCAGGGGATGGTGAGACTGAAAGAAGACAAAGAGCAACCCAGCATTCCCACACCAGCGGATCCAGCCCCGACAGCTACGGCGGGTTCAGCGACAAGCACGTCATTGCACGTGGGGGTACTTTATGACCACGATGTCAGCACGGGTTAGTCAGACACGGGAGGAGGATACGTTGCAGGCGTTGGCTGCACGGCAACAGCAGCAGAACATGCGGACCTACTTCCAGACCCAAACAAAGGAGGAGTATGGCAAACAAACGAGAATTGAATTTATGGCGCACAAGCGCAGACTGAGGGACAACAGACGGAGGAAAGAGAAGAGCAAGGCTCAGGAACGAGTCAGGCAGCACATGGCGGACCAGACAATAGGGTATACGACCACCAACGTTAGAGGATTGGCGTCACACATTGGGCACTTGGGGGACCGACTGCAAGGCATGAAGAAGAGACACGAAAGAGGACAGAGAAACGTGGTTTTTCTACAGAAAACGCATCTGCAAGAGATGGAGCACGAAACAGCGGCGGGACACTACGCGGCAATGTGGGGCTTTCGCCACACCACAGCACGGACAATGTCGTTTTTGTCGTCGGGAGCAGGGCGGAGAGCAGGAGTGGCAATTTTTATCAATCCGTACGGGGCCCTGAAGAACGCACAAGCGTGGGGTGAGGAACATTGGACGGAGCACGTGATTATGGTGTCAGGAGACCTAGCAGGGAAAAGGATAATTTTCATCATCATATACGCGCCGTCACTGGGCGCAGTAAGGGTGATGTTTTTCCAGCGTCTACAAACGCTCGAATCTCCTGACGGGGTCGAAATCATATGCGGCGGAGATTTCAATTGTGTACTTCACCAGAGCATGGACAGAATCGGGGTTACAGGGAAGACGGATGTAGGAGCGAAAGAGCTGGGTAGGTTTGTGGAGCAACTCGAGCTAGTGGATACGGGGTATTACAACATCCCAGCGAGACAAGGAGAAGAGGAACGTAGACAGTATGTATCGACCCACCACACCCACCGGCACACGACAGCGGGCGGACAACGGGGGTCGTCACGTATTGGTCGATTTTATATTAGTGCGGAGGCAAGGCGGCTCATACGGGGTGTGGTAGCGGAGGAAGCGCCATTCCACACGGACCACAGAGCCGTGATGTTAGAATTGCACCCGCCATCGGGGGCGATACGATTGCGAAAGAGACCGAAATTATATCCCCCTCCGCTGTTGTGCAAGCGGCCACCACAAGCCTCATCACGCAGAGACTACAAGAGTTTGGAGCGTCGCTGGACGGAATAGAGGCAAATCTCACGACGAGGGCATGGGATCAATTCAAGGCACAAATCAAAGATGAAATGAGGACACTCAAGCGCAGAGCTAAGCAACGCACAACTAATGGTTTTCGGCAACGCATCAAACGACTCAAGGCACAGTTGGCCAAATGTGATTACGCGGGAGACGGAAGCGAGAGTAAGCGCGTTGCTCTAGTCGCGGCATTGCACAGGATTCAAGAAACAAGACAGGTAGTGAAACGAAGGTCGCTGGTCCGACAAAATGCGTGCAGTGCCAGAGCCTCAACGAAGCACTTCTTTAGATGGATATGCACCAAGTACGGTGACAATAATATACCAACCCTGAAAGCGAGCGCGACTGGCCCATCCAGAAACCAGCACGACAAAGCAAATATACTGGCGGATAGTTGGGACACCATTCTCAACGGGGAAGCTGAGGATGCAGAAAGCATCGAAGTATACGTGGAAAGCCACGTGCACATGTAGGAGAAAGTGGATCTGAGCGAGCTAGACGCGGACATCACGGAAGAGGAGGTGTCAGCGACGATCGCCAAATATAAGGCAGGCAAAGCCTGCGGACCGGATGACTTGGGGAATGAATGGTATCAAGATCACGCCGACCAGCTGGTGACGATCCAGACACGCATGTCTAATGAATGCATGACACAGGGAATTACGCCCTCCAGCTTTCTGGAGGCTTTCATTTTCAGCAACCGCAAAGGAGGAAATAGCAGCAATCTGCTAAATTACCGACCGATAGCGCTACTAAACACCGATTACAAAATTTTCACCCGAATTTTGGCGTGGAGAGTCCGACGGCACATACTGAGGCTCGTGCATAACACTCAGTGCGATTTTCTGCCCGGAAGGACTATTCACGAAGCCATTGATTTACTTGAAGCGGCAAAAGCAGTTTGTCAGGCGGGGGAGGATTTAAGTGAGGCTCAAGTCCTACTACTGGATTTCGCGAAGGCATATGATTCACTTGACAGAGATTACTTGATGGCGGTCCTGCGCGCCAAAGGATTCCCCCAAAGTTCTGTAACATGGTGAGGGCCATACATTCCGGCACAACGGTTCAATTCATGGCGAACGGCGAGTTATCCAGACCAGTTACGGTAACCAGCGGAATCAGGCAGGGCTGTCCGCTGGCTCCTCTATTGTTCATTATCGCGGCGGATCTGTTATATGATGACACTTGTAGCGAGCAGCGACTAAGGGGTAGAACACTCGACGGGAAGCACTCAGAGAAGCAACTACAAGTTGCAGGCTACGCAGACGATACTGCCATATACATCGAGCACCGGGGAATGCAGGCCATCGCCGTCCAGACGGTCAAACGGTTCTCGTCCGTGTCGGGACTTAGACTGAATATAAAGAAATGCGCGGCGATTAACTTAGGAGGAAGCAAGGATGAAGGCGAGCAGATTGACCCGGACAAGGAGGAGAATGTAGAAGACGTACGGATAGCAACGGTGGCCAGCACGCGGTATCTCGGGAACATCGCTGGTGAAGGAGACACCACGGACGAGGCATGGTCAAGAGCATTCGCGGCACTGAGAGTCAGATTGGCTATGGCAGAACTCAAAACAAACACGGTGAAGCAAAGGGCGGACATCGCAGCAGCAATAATCGTACCCAAGCTGCTCTATGTGGCCAGACATGCATGACCAACAGAGCAGTTAGTGGTACAAGCGGACAGAAGGATGAGGAACTTCGTATGGACGGCGAGCTTCGCAGAGCCTGTCAAAGCCCCAACGGGGTGGATCCAAGAGAAGGTAGCGGAGCTTCCGGGCGGACAAGGGGGACAAGGGGGACTGGGTGTGCCCAGCCTGCGGACGGAGTTAATCGCGATGAGAGCCTCGGCGGTCGGAGACTGGGCTTTAACGGAGAGCCCACAGAGGCAGGTGGTCGGCGACTTGTTGCAAATCCAGGATCTGGGGACGGCTGACCGAATAGTACCGGTATTGAGGTACCCTACACCCAAGATACGAGAAGGGATGTGGGCTACAGGACGGCCATGGACGACACTGTTGTTCGAGCAGCCGGAGCTGCCAGTGGATGAAGAAAAAGAAGAAGCGAAGGAGCTAAGAATGGAGATGAAGTGTATGAATGGCGTGACCACGCGGTGGCACAATCATGGATTGCAGATTGTCTGTCAGGGCAGTGTACGCGGCGGTATGACAAGAATGAAGAAGCAACGACAGGGGGTGAGAGGGGTCTGCATACCTGAAGCAATCATGGACTTACCTCTCAATACAGTGTGGCTATGGGATGCTACGGGTCGAGCAAGAAGCTGGACGGACTACAGGACGCTGGTGAAGAATCCACAGCGTAAGAAGGTCAAGGATTTGTTAGTAGTTCGACTGGTAGAGACTGGGGTGGTGGTGTGTACACCGATGTCACATGCGATGCGAATGACCAGCGGCGATGCCACCCGCTTCAGAGAAGTGTGCTTGTGCCTATTTGCCAACTACCCGGAATTAGTGTTCCAGAGGCAGGCTCGAGACGCGGTGCAGGTACACCATCTCCTTGAAGACCCGCACCACATATTCACGACGACAGGAGGTTGCAGCACACGTGGGGTCCAACTGCGAAGCAAGTAGATAAGATGCACACGGGGGAGACGGTGGCTCAGGCGGCGGCCAGATTCCTGGAAACGACAGAGTCGATAGTGTGGGTTACGCCTCACGCCTGGCTAACAAGGCTCAACCCAGTATGGACTGGGAGAAGACGGTGGAGACAGACGCGGCGACAGTACAAGCGCCTGGTCGCAGCCAAGCGGGCGGCAGCAGCGCAAGAAAAAGTCGCGCAGACACAGCGGCACTGGCGCAGGCAGCATGAGAAGGTGGCAGCTGGGCTAGGCACGTTTACATGGAAGCAGGTGCATGTCTTGGAAGGCGTACCCGCATACCAGTCTCAGAATCTATGGAAACTGAAGAGTAACAGACTGCGGTTATGGGCGGGCGAAGACCTGAGATTCAAGCGTCCACAGGCGGAATGCGCGACCAGCGAAACCGAGGGGGGGGGGGGCTACACATCGTTTGGTCCTGTCCAGCGGTGGAGGCACACTGGGACACGGTGCTACAAAATTGGGGAACGGTCGAGGGAGAACACACGACAGTGATGAGCGGCGCAGTGAGGTGATCACGGAGATCTTCGGATGCCAGCTCGTCAATACACCATCGTGGTTGGTACTGTGGGGAAGTGAACAACAAGTGGAGCCGTGTGATGTGCTGCACAAAGTAGCGACGGACATGTGGGCCATCGCGTGTGCTGTCACGGTGACTGCCATCTGGAGGTGGAACGTTGACATAGTACACCCCGACGGTCGTAAGCCCCGAACATTAAAGGAGGCCACAACAGGACTAGGAAAGCAGATACGGGAGGCTTCCGTCAGATATAGATCAGGGCTGTTCCCGCTGACAAAGGCGCCCTCCTCGAGGCCCGCAGTGGCAGAATTTGTGATAAACGAATGGAGAATGGACGGCGAAGTCGAGCGATGCTTGAACCAGAGGAAGGCGGTTTGAGTGGGGTTCTTCGATGGTGGCTCCCGTGGCAATCCGGGGCCAGGCGGCAGCGGCAGCGTCGTTGTGGAAATCGGACAAGAGCTAGCAGAGACAAGGAAAACATGGGCGGCGGCGACGGCGCTGAGCAGGTCTACTACGGCCAACAACGTTGCCGAATTCATAGGTTTGCAGAGATTGTTGGCGCACACGCATGAGCAGAAGTGGTGCGGGTTGCATGTGGTTGGCGATAGCGCGCTAATCTCGAGAGCGATGTAGACCAGGACCGAACCGAAGTCTAGCAAATTGCGATATTGGTATGAGCGAGCTCGAAGATTAGCAGACCTATGCGAAGCCCAGAGCTGGCGACACCACTTCCGGCGCCACAACAAAATGGCAGATTGGCTGGTAAATCATGCCATGGACAAGGGCAAGAGTAGCAGCTGGGTGTTTGAATGCGGAACGGGTGGGCAAGTGCTTGAAGATGGAGTCAACAAGCACAAAGAAAGCGACATTCGACAGTGGAGAGTAACAGAGAACAAGGAAGGGTTAGACAGCTCCCGAGAGAGGTCTACCGGGTCAGCAGGAGAAGGCAGGAGCGTGGAACAAAAGAGAGACGCAGTATTCGATGAAGCCAGATAGGAAGCAGCAGCTAGCTGGACTGGTGATTAGAGTTTATCCTCCACGGAGGAACAGTAACACAATATACCTTACCGATAAATATATATATATACGCGGTGGAGTTCGCCAGTATTCGAGGGCTAGGCTGGGGATCGGTGACGACGTGGCACTTGTCATCTTCCCCGTCGCTTTTGACCGTCGGGTAGATTGTACCAGTATTCTAGTAGACTATAGCATACCAGTACTAAAGTACAACTACTATGTACTGTAGTACTATGTACTTTGATCCCGCAGTCTACTTAGTACTAGGTAGAATCTTTCTGAGCTCAATAGTACTGGTGATTCTTCTGGAAGTAGAATGGTGTAGAATGATGACAACCATGGCACGTTGTTTGCTCCTGGCGCTGAGCACCACACAATATTAGCAATCGCAAGGCATCATTCCAGTACACAAGTTGCCGTCGTGTGTTGCTACAAGAAGTCAACTGAACTGACCACTAACCCAACCGTANAATGCGCTCAATTCAACTGATATATCAAGGAAGTTTTGTTGCCCTCGTCAGCGTGCAGCCTCTTGCCCGACTTGCAGCAGTGAGCATGCTCGTGTCTAGGAGCTATGGAATCATTATGAACTGTTAACGTACATGTACAACGACGGAAAACAGGCGCACAGAAGCAAATTCGCCTTCGGTATAATAGTAGAGCCAGGATTCAGCGTTGCAGAAGCATACGATGGGAATGGCTGCGGCGGCCTCGAAAGTACTTGTGAAACTACCGGAAGTACTATTATATAGTACTATGTAGAGCACATTTTAGTCTGAGTACATGGTAGTTTCAAATATATCCAGCTACGAGTACTAAGCATAGTATACTGCAATGCCACAATGCGGTGTCGCGGTGTCTTCATCGACGTCTGTGATGCTCTTACAGTGATGGGCATTGTGCCGTGGGGCTCCGTTAATCGAGTCTGCTTGAATCTGGGAGTTTGAGTCTGCGAGCTCGGCGGTCGAGGTAATAACGCAGCTCAAGACCCGTCGCCGATTGGCTGGCTGGCCCTCCAAGGTTCCGCGTGTCGCTTTAGCGCTTTGTCACGTGTCACGGCCTGCTGGTCGCCTGACGCGCGTCTTGTCACTGCTTGACGAGGCCCTCGACGAAGAGGAGCGGCGCCAGCAAGACGCACAAGGTCAAGGGGGACACGCTTATCGAGCGTGAGGGATCTGTTGATGACCCGAGGTGTGAGCAGCTCGGTTGAGTGGTACGGCAACCTGACGATGGGGACGGAGGTCATGAGGCCGTGCCAGGCTCAAGGTAGGATGGTGTGTCATGCATATGTGGAATGTTGAACAAAGGAAGGCAAGAAAGCTGGTCGGCGGGATGGCCGCCGACCGTGAAGCGAGGTAGCTCAGTCGTGGAAACTCCTCGTAGATAACAGTACAAGAAACGTATTACATTTTCGTGGTTTAGGAAGCCTTACAACTTCTACACGCTACAAGTCAACTAGCTACGCGCGCTTGGATCCGTCGGCCGAAGGTACTCACGCCGGCGAGGAAGACCCGCGACAAGTTGGTAGAGAAGTAGGGTATCTTCACACTGACAACACAAGGCGCCTGAACAAGGGCGTGCTGAGCGAGTAAGGCGGTGGGGAACGAGATGAGTTCTCCGGGAGAGCCCGGTGAGGGGTTGCGCGAGTGTTCGAGCGAGGGACGCTCGGGCCGGGAATTGGAAGGGTCGATGGGGTTCGCTCGACTCTTCGGAGATGGAGACGGTCGCGAAGGCGACGCCACCAGGAGGGAACTAGAGACGGTCGAAGGAGAGGCCGTCGCCGAGGAGGCAGCGCGAACGGCGGCAGCTGCAAGCGGAGCGGACGAGAAGGCCCGGGTGCAAGGTGGACCGGCGTCTCCCGGGCCCTCTGGCGATTCGGGGCGCTTGAGCGTCCTCACTTGCTAGAGACGCCGCAGGGCCGACGAATGCTAGGCGGGTTCCTACTGTTCTTGGCTCAGAGACCGTCAGCCTCCGAGGGGTCGGTGGCTGGGGAAGAGGAGAGAGGAACGCGCGCTACAACTACTCCTGCGACGCCGGCTCCGGAGTCGCGTATGTCGTTTGCGAGCGGAGCGTGGAGGCTTCAACTGGGCGTCGAGGAGTGCGACGGGCGCGCCTTCGACGGCCCCGACGGAGCGAGGAGGCTTCGACTGGGTATCGAGGGGTGCAACAAGCGCACCGTCGGTGACCTCGACGGGGTACGGGGGATTCGACTGGACGTCGAGGGGAGCGGCGAGAACGGCCTCGACGGCGCCACAGTCAGGGCCTTCGTTTATGGCTCGCGTGGCGCCAAGCGCCGGATGGACGTCAACTGTGGCGTGCGGAGCGACGCCGACAACGGATCCTGTGGCGGGTCCGACGACCGCTGTTGGGGTGGCCACTCCTGGAACTACGACGCGCGCGGTTCCCTCGAGCGTGGCACTCTCGTCTTTGGAGAGTGGGACTGGAACCGCGGAGGATGTGTCCTCGACGGCGGGTCCCGTGCCAGTTAGTGGGACTGAGGCGTCGAGTAGAGACCCGGACATGGATCTACTCGCACAAGTGCTCGCGCGGGTGAAACGACTGTCGACGAACCCTCCGCATGACCAGGCGGCGAGGCCAACACGTGGAACGGCAACCCCGGCGGCGGGCATGACCGAAGGCGGAGGAGAACTGTCTCGGGCGGCGGGCGTGGACCCAGCCTTCGAGGGGTTCCTGACGGAGGTCGTACGCCAAGCATTGGACCAGTATCTGGGGTATACGACTGCTCCAGAATGTACGTCGCCGCCCTACGGGAACGAGACGGCAACGTATGGGACGACGCCATCCACGTCCTGTACGGCGCCCGCTCAAACCCCGCGAGGCTTGCCGATGGCGGCAATCCCCTCTTTTGGTGGTGTGACGATCGGACAGGCGCCGATTAGTGAGCTCGGAGCGGCGCCTCCGAGCACCTTCTTCCCTCCGTTCCAACCGCTGATGACCGCTACGCCAAGGTGGAGCGCGTACGCGAACACGCAGGTGGGGGGCGTCTCCCAAGGATACACTGGAGCCGTAACCTCGGGGGAACAAGCGAGCCCGAAGGTGACGGGGCCGTTCATGAGCTCATCGGGTCCCGCTCCTGCCTCGATGGGGGCACAGGGGCTGCCTTCACAGCCGCACGGGCTTTCACGGGCTCCGGGAGCGACGATGCTCAGTCATGGGCACGCCTACACGCCTCAAAGGCAAGGGCCTTACCCAGGACCGTCCAAGGCTGGGGCGCGGAAGTGCCTTATCCGTCCAGAGCAAGCAGAGCTGCTTGAGGAGGGTTTGCGTTCGGTGGCATTCCGACAGAACTCAGGAACGCTGTCAAGGTCATCGTGCCGTTCTACTCCGACACGGCGACGGGTGAGCGAGCGACGGCGTTCTGGCGATCGTTCGAGAAGTGTGTGGAAGGAATGACCGACTCGTTGAGGTTGACGGCATTCTAGCAGTGTTTGAAGGGCAAGCTGGGCCAGGAGTGGTGGTACAACTCGCGCATCGAGAACTTCGAGTCGCTGCGAGTCCGCTTCCACAACCGGTTCATCTGTCAGACGCCGGCGCAGATGTGGAATCGGTTGAAGGCCGCCAAGAGGAACCGCGGCAAATCGGTGGAGGAATGGGACGACCGCATTGAGCGAATGTGCGAAGCGCTCCAGTATTACGAACCTCGCATGAGATACGAGTTCTTCCTGGATGGCATACGTAACAAGCAGTTACGTTCCATGTTGAACTCGAGTATGGTTACGTCCGTTCCAGAAGCTTGCGCGCTGCTCCTTTATAAGGGCCTACATCTTCCTGTCAAAGAGGAGGACGAATTCGAGGACGTCAAGGCTAGGATGAGTGGTGATCAGTCGACGCAGGTGAAGATGCTGCAACAGGTGCAGCAGATGAACATGATGCTGATGCAACAACAACAGCAACAGGAGCTGGCGCTGACAACGCAGCCCCCGCGTTCTCCGAGACGCCCGTCAGTTAATGCTATGGTACCTGGAATGGAGGCGACACACGTCGCTATTACTCCTACTGGTAGTGGACCGGCAGCCAAGCAACTCAACATCAAGATGGGGCCCGACACGAGGACGCAACAAGGTGAGACGGTGTGTGGCCGTTGCGAACGCCGGAACTGCAGCCGATTGACGTGTCCACGCGCGAAGGGAACGTGCAACATCTGTGGCGAGTTGGGGTATTACTCGATGGAGTGCTACCTCGCGAGGGCGTCGCCGAGTGGTGGCTACCGGAACGGAGGAGGCCGCTTTCAAGGGACACGTACGCTGTCGTGTGCCTTGTGTGACTCGAAGGCCACCTCCTGGCGAAGTGTCCGCTGATGGACGTCCTAAAGGGACTGGTGAAGGGCGCGGTCAAGCCGGCTGCGAACGCCCCGTCCCAGGAATGAAGGGGGCAGGAGGAAGGGGAAGGAAGTGTTGCTCCTTCCTCTTGCCTGATGGGCGACACAACGGAGCGTCTGTAGCGCCGCCAATACCAGGTGGTGCACGGTGCGACGCTCCGAGGGACGAGGACGGTGAGGCGTGCGCCGACGAAGGCGACGATCCCGTCGAGGGCGATGGGATGATGAAAGGAGAAGGTGAGGTGATTGATCTCACTGTGACCACAGAATTTGCTGGCGGCGTGACGGACCACGCCGATACGACGAGGAAAGTAGACGACGAGGAAGCGTCGAGATGGGAAGAGGCGTCCGAAGATGCCGATAGGAAGAAGGAGATGATCGGTCTCAGGAGCACGGATGGCCCCGAGAAGAGCAACAACAAGGACACGAACGCGATGCGGGAGGACGCCGTCGTGAGTGGTGATGAAGTCGAGCCAGGAGCGACGAACTGCACCGACACGACAAGCGACGAAAGAGTGGCGTTCAGTCCTGAAGCTAGCGGGTTGGCGTACGAGGCGCCCTCTAATAAGGACATGCTGCAAGATGATAACGAAGATGCCGCTTGTGCGCGATTGGAACGATATTCCACCGTGACAGCGTCGCCTTCAGCGGGCGAGATGGCGTCTCGTGGCCGCGACGAGGAAAGGGGAACGCCTCCTACGACGGAATCCAAGGGCGGAACATCAACGGCTCGCTACGGGCGCTTGTTCACCGACGAGGAGCTGGATATGCTCGAACAGGGTGAGTACAAGCCAGCGAAGGATGAGTCTGAGGAGTACACCAAGGAGTTGGATGAGCGCCTATTCCCTCGGGATGAGGTGGAGTTACGGCGTTATATGAAGGAGAACGCCGCGAAACAACAAAAGATGTGCATTGAGGAAATGAGCAAGGTGTTGGGTATTCCGGCCGAGACGCTGGAAAGGACGAAAGAGGTGTCTCGAGGCGCCCTCTCCTCGCCCGAGTACTGGTCCGAGTGGTACGAGAAAACACTAGCCGTGGCTGGTGAGGCCAAGCGCGCGAATCGAGACTTCAAGTTGAAACAGCCACAAGAAGAAGCAGAGGTGAGGTCGACAGTCCCGGTGGCAGCTGTCGCTGACAGTCCTAAAAGCCCAAGCGAAGGGGTTATCGAGGCTACGAGGCCTACAACCCAGGAGAGCTGTGGAGCGGAACAGAGGACGATAGTGTCGGCGATAGGCTCCGGGAGCAATGGCGCTGCAGTGGAACAAGAAGTCGAGAAGAACGTATGCGTGAGCCTCGCCGGCATCGATGCCGTGAGGAAGATTGGCCGTGGGATGACGGGAATAGAGGGGAACGGTCGGTCCCCTTCCAGGTTCGCTCGACGATCCGACGCCTAGTACATGAGGGGCTACGGGGTGGGCTTGGAAGAGGCCAAGAGACTAGCGGGACGGAAGTGGCTCCGTTTCGCGACAAGAACTACGTGTCCGCGAAAGGAAGAGAGTGGCTGAGTAGCCGCCTCCGAAGCCTGTTCGGGACGGATGACGAAGATGAATTGCAGAACTGGGTCAACTGGGCGGACGAATATTACGCTCTAGAGGCGCCCACGATCGGCGAGATACTGAAGTGGCGGAGGGGAAGAAGGATGGTGCCAGTGGTCCAAGCTAACGAAACCCCGGCCCGTGAATTGGTCAAGAGCGTGAAGTTTGGCGTGAGATCGCCGGAGTGTTCGGTCGCTGAATCACGGGAGCGTGACCGCGAGGAGACGGAAAAGGGGCTTCACGACGTCCACGAAGTTGGTGTCGCCGGGGGGCCACGACGGACACGGCCGGGTCTACGACCTATTAGTGATGGTGAGAAGGCTGAGGATCGCGTCATTCCTGAAGGGAAACGTGTTATTGGCAGCGTCGGAGGAATCGAGGCCCTGACGGGTGGGTTCATTGACTGCTTGCCGATGCAGATGCTCGCCGACACAGGGTCAATAGCGAGCCTTGTCAGCCGGAAAGTCCTCAAACGAATTTGGTGTACCTCTAAGACTCTGAGACCGTACACCGGAGCGCTAGACAGCGTGTCGGGCCACGGACTGCAGATACGCGGAGTGATCAATCTACCGGTAACGCTTGGCTCGCTGGAAAAAAATGTTACCCTTCGTGGTGGTTAACCACCTGCATGTGGATTCGATCCTCGGCACTGACGTGTTATGCTCGTTCAGGGCCGTGATCGACATGGAGGACCAGACGATGACCCTCAAAGGAGCGGGTGAGGTCATCCCGTTGGGTGTCACGCGAGTGGAAGAGTCATACTCAGCACGGATAGCGACTACAGTGCGGCTTGAACCCGGTGCTCAAGCGTTGGTGCGTTCAGTAGTGCGAGGCGGTTGTAGACAAGGTTCAGTGGTCCTGGTGGAGGGCGTTCCTGGAGGGGACGCCACGCTGCGAGTGGCTTTCATTTTTGCGACTCCGGCGTCCGAGATCGATGACTGGTCACTCGCTACAGCCCCGATGACGGCACTCACGTCCTCGGGCTTGATTGGCTCCTCGGACTCGAAGGCGAAGGCGGTTTCTGGCACGGCCGACGCAACCGTGATCGCCACGCCCTCGTCGATGACCAACTCTTCTGTCGACCCATTGCCTATTTCGACAAGCACCTGCCCGTCAAGCACCGAGCAGCGGCGCGCTGGCCAAGAACGAGGAGGACGAGCTGAAGGTGGACTTCAGTGACGCCGCTCTGGACCCGGAGCAGTGCGACCTCTTCGCGCGAATGCTGCAAGAGTTCAAGACCACGTTTGTGGAGACTTCGAAGCGCCTGGGACGTACGGACGTGCTGAAGTTCCGCATCGATACGGGAGAGCATGCACCGATGAAGCAAAGGCCGTATCGAGTGTCGAAAGCAGAGGGTGACGTGATGGAGGCCGAGCTGAAGCAGAACTTGGAGCTGGATTTGATAAGATCTTCTACGAGCCGTTGGGCTAGCCCGGTACTGATGATTCGGAAGCCCGATGGGGGCATCCATTTCTGCATCGACTACCGGAAGCTAAATGCGGTCACGGTGAAGGATTGCTATCCGATGCCCCTCATCGATGACATTCTCGATGTTCTGGGGAACGCGAAGCTGTTCTCGACGATGGACATCGCGTCCGGATACTGGAATGTGCCCATGGACCCGGATAGCATCGAGAAGACGGCCTTCACGAGCAAGTTCGGCCTATTTGAATGGCTCGTGATGCCGTTTGGACTGTGCAATGCGGTGCCTGCCTTCGAACGCCTTATGGAGAACGTGCTCGTGGATCTCAAATGGAGAACGTGCCTAGTCTACTTGGATGACTGCGTAGTTTTTAGTGACGACTTCGCCAGTCACTTGGTTCGGGTTAGACAAGTGTTGGAACGATTCAGGGCTGCTGGATTCAAACTGAAGATGAAGAAGTGCCATTGGGGTCGAGATCAAGTCGCGTTCCTGGGTCACATCGTGACGCCCTCGGGCATCCTTCCAAACCCAGAGAAGGTAAAGGTCGTGATGAACATCGCAAAGCCGCACGACTTGCATACGCTGCGTGCCTTCCTGGGACTGACTAGCTACTTCCGGCGATACACCCGGGGTATGCCGCCATTTTGGCGTTGCTGGAACGGTTAAAGCAGAAGGAGGTGAACTTCAGATGGGATGACGACTGCGATGCTGCGTTCCTACAACTCCAGCGCAGTCTGGTGCGCCAGCCGATTCTCGTATATCCTGACTTCGTGATGAGGTTCAAGTTGTACGTGGATTCTTCGCAATTGGCCGTCGGAGCGTGTCTGATGCAGGAAGTGGACGGCCGTGATCGGGCCGTCGCATATGCTAGTAAGATGTTAGTGGGCTCGCAGAGGAACTGGATCCACAAGACGGACGGAACGTGTAACGGGCTGTTTGAAGTTACATATTTATATAGCTAAAGATACAAAGTAGGTACAAAGCACACGGCTAGCGTGTGCTTCGCGTAGC